>DWME01003466.1:0-18246 GCA_018244795.1 Parelbella ahira ahira | reverse complement strand
ATGCCACTAGGCATTAAGTACGCCCTTGTATCCCTTAGCATAAGGTGTGACAAAATGAATAAATAAATAAATAAATTATAAATATTACAAAGTTGCATTCTAAGAATGATACAAGTTGTTAAACAATTAGATACTCTATGTTTCAATTAAAATTAATAGGTATATGGTACGTGACGTCAATAGAATGAATAAAATTCCCTGCACCTTTGCGGAAACTTCTAAATTCGTGTCATGGTCGTTTTGAAATTGATTACTTGAACGCTATGCAAATCGATTTGTTACATTACTTTAATTACATGAGTCACTTTATGCACAAGTTTTATCAAATGTCTGAAGAATAGCGATATCGTCTATGTATATGTAAATAAGTTAATAGCTTTGCTTGAAAATAACTATATTGTACTAATCTTTCCAAAAAACTGCAAGTTTCAATCTCATAAGTCAATAATTTTCTTATATGCTTTCTATAACATGTGGTTATGCATTATTTCATCGATACTACATTTTAATTTGTCTCGTCAGTACGCATGTGTTCCCAATAACTTCATTATCAGCGTGCATAAGTTTTCTATACAGTTATCACTTATCAATAACTTATGTGGTATGAACAGATAAGCCGTTATCTGTTTAATCTCTTATAGCATGCTCTTTGAGTCGCTGTTACAATCCTCTGCCGATCCCTGGGAGGCAATACTTACTAGGTTTAATCTTTACACTATGAAATGCAAAATTTACAAACACTTTGTTCTTGTCCTCCAATTTCAACCATACAGGGAATATTGTTCCTTTCTTCCTACACAGTTAAAATAATATCGTCAATTTTTATCGTTCTTTCTTCTGTGTTATTCTAATCACGTACTAACACCGTTTTTCATTTCAAAATCTTGATTTTCTTACTTGGCTACATCCAATATGGCTTTAATATTTAGAAATGTTTCTCTGGTATTACTGTATTGGATGTGTGCTGTATTGGTTATATTTATTAATAGTTAATAAAACCAATGTATAGCATTATAAGTTTTCAAATTATTCATTTTTTATTATTCGTTGTTAACTTATGAAATTCAATGAGCGGTTTTTGGAATTTATTAGGATTCTAAATTTAAGTCGTCTATTTGAAAAAAATTTGAATTCTCACGACAATAGTTATTAACACGAGTCTGTATTTTATGTATAGTGCCCAAACTATTCTGAGCTTTGCAACCTCTTAGTCTTGCTTTGTTATTTGCTGTTGCACAATAGAATAGTGCTCAATTCATCTTCCGCTCCAAACCAGGAACAAAGTTAACTAACTCCACTCGTGTGGTGTTTCATTTCTGCACATGAACCGATTGTGTTCCCTTGCCTTTGTAAATTTGAAAGGCGTGACTAAAAAGCTATTGTTTTCGTACGAGAGCAATGTCACGCTGTTATAAAACACAACAGCTACCTGGATAATATTTTAAACATATATCGGGATTCAGAATTCTTACACTGCTTTTGTGTTCTTGCCTTTTCCAATAATTTCTTCGTGCAACAATTCTTACACAATATTCAGTAATTTCAGAAATGTATTTAAAGCTAAATATCTTTATAGCTTTATCACTTTTTCTCTCGAAAAGAAGAAGAAACCAGAAAACGCAAACTATATTTGTTTGTAGACAAGCAATTTTGGGCTTAAGTATTTGCAGACTATTGCAATTCATATCGCCATTTAATTTCTCTGAGGCCGTGTAACGCGATTTATATTGTGGTATCATTTTCTGTGCGATGAGGTTTGTTTATAATATATGGCCTATAAAATCATGTTCTCTTTTAAGCTCATAGCGTTTGGATGGCAATTTATCGATGTCAAGTTTGATTTCCATCAATCGTTAATGGCCGCTCTATTAAGCGGGGTGTATATAAATGTGCGTGAAGCTACTACGTACTACTTGCACGGTTCTAGCATTGAATAAATTTGCGTTTGTCGATGTTCTGCTTTACATCGTTCATGAAGTATTAAAATATTTCCCTTTAAGTTTAGTTAGGAGCGATATTTAAGTGATTTAGGTATTCAACTTTTTTGTTGTTATTTTATTTTAAAAATATGCATTTAACTTTGCAAAGTGTTTTATTAGTAGTATCGATGGAACGTTATGATATTGAAAAAAGTATTCTTAGGTCGCATAGTACATTATTGATACGTAGATACATTGTTTTTATAAGAACTTTAGGATCATTATAATGTCTTCTTTAGTCAGATTTCTGATTGACATAAAACCTTCAGCTCTGCGTCAATTTCTGGCAGTATACTTCCGCTTTCCGAAGCAATAACCTACTTTAATATAATAAGGGACCTACAACCAATATATTGAGTATGTTCATCTGAAATATAGCTTCCGGCTCGTCATTTCGGTTATTCAAATACTTTTTATGTATCGAGGGGTAGGTCGGGGTATTTGACAAATTGCCGCAGGGCAGACCGGGGTTTGAATGGAGCTCGGTATGTAGGAAATGTCGGGGGTTGTACCCTGTCGTGGATTCGGGTGAACCTAACGATATACACGAAGGTAGATGCAGTATAGGTGGAAATATGTACGGATCAAGTTTGTTTTATATAACGAAATGTGATTTATGTTACCTTTTCAGGAGTAAACCTTTAATAGTGACATTTGGTTTTATTGTATAATAGTAAATTTTGTTACTGTGCTGGACATCTTAGATACAAAAGTATTACGCAAACGTTACATATGAGCAATAATCTTCATGTTGCAATGTTCTTATTTGACGGGTGTGACAGACAGGCTTACTATATAACACAAAGCGTTAAGAGTTTGTCATCAGGCGTAGCAAATGTTCCATTGATGTCTGGTAGAGTTTCTCTCGTATTAGACACTGCCTTCTTTATGTCCAATTGCAACTATTTTAATTGTACTGTCCTTGTAATTTACTAGTTTATCTTTGTAATTTACCAGTTACACTAGGGTCTTACGGGGCAGACAGAGACCATCGAATCACTATCCTTACAAACCTGATGTGTATCTTTTATATTCTTCACTCTCTTAATTTATACATACAAACGCACGCCGGTTTCGTAGACTTTTGACTCCGACCCCAGTCTGCATCTGACCTATTAAAAAATAAAATACCAATTTAAATATTAACAACCGCAAACATTTCACAACATTCGTTCGGTGGAAGCATGTTTACACGATGCTGGTTTAAATTCCCATATTTTTTACAGCAGAGCGAATACTCCAATGCGTTTTGTATTGCTGCGACTACCCGCGTGTTTTTTATTTAACTTTTAATTAGTATAATAGTAACGTCAACAGTTCATTGTTCCCGTTGCGTTTTTATTAAGCACAACTTACTAAATAGTGTTTACAAGGTTTGTTTAGCTAACAAAACAATGACCTGTAGCCCCTTTCCAGACTGTCGCGACGGTCCTACCCTCCGTTACATGCCCGTTTTTCACGACCCTCACTCCCCTAATACTTAGATTCTATACTATTAAACCTAACCACGAACGCAACGCTATCAAACGATCTTAACGCTATTATGTTAAGGTTTATTTTGGAATAATAATTTTGGGTAATCAAAGTTTCTAATCGAACAAGCGAAATTGATCTTTAATCATCTCAAATTAAGTGCGCTTGTTCTGTTTTCTTCGAGTGTGTTGCGGAACCTAATGGAAAATTGCTTTAGGCGCGCCCCGCGGCACCTCCTTGGGCGCCAGTTATGAGGTGTCGGGGGACAATTTATGAACGTTGAATGTTTGTTAACACTTTTTTCATTGAAAACTTGCTTTCCCATGAGTTTTATGACCTATTTAGTTTTTATAGTCATTCGTCTGCACAAGCGCCGGAGTCAGATTTAGGTATAATTAGGTATATTATAACGACTATAAAATAATGTTCTTCATATGAACGGACATATTAAATAATAATAGCTCATTATATTTTTAATTACGGCACGATTCATAACTCTTATACATCCAGTCTTAAGGTTAATGGTCCATTAACTTCGTGGCTCTGTAATTTTTTGTATCGCTGAGATCCATTGACGAGGTTTGACGTAGATCCTGTGGAGAATTGTCATTAAAGTAAGTGTTCGTAACCATGACTAATATATTTTTATCTATTGCTATTATTATATCATGCTGCTATTCCCTTAACGGGTAGGCAGAGAACATTGAGTGCCAAATACAACAATTGCCAACAAAGCCTATTACAAATCCTTACAAACTTGACGTGGTTTTTTTACACTCTGAACTCTGTTCTTACACGGAGGGCGTTTTTAGGAGACTTCTGACTTACTTTCACATCGTTTCAATCTATTATGTAGCAAGTAGTGTGAATTTTGGAAATACATTACAGAAGTTTTATTATGGAAATAGACGTGAATGTTTCGTGTTAATTTCAGTTCTGTAACCAAAATCTAATCAGTTCCCAGAATCTCTGATCCTCGCCTCTCAAACAGATGTTTACTGTTTATTTGTATCAACCGTTCCAAATGCACTAGTCACGTTGAACTATTTCAATTAGAATTTGTAATGAATCCTCTGCGAAGCGCGAGTCCGCTAGCGTGCGTTGCCTATAGCGGCAACGTGTTAACAATTATTATCGCCCTTACGTGTTTGGAAATAAGATCAGTTATGTTAATTCTTCAAATTGAATTCTTGCCCTTACTCGCTTTGAACACTTCCACTGAAGCTAAGTGGAATGTACACATTCCATGATATAATATTGAGGATATTTGTTTGAAAATTTTTGTTTTGTAAAAAATTTGTTGCCTTATAATAATTTATAATTTTACTATGATACAATTGGTACATATATGATGCTAGTGTCACCTAGAGTTTTGTGTTACGATATATTTTTGATACGAATCACTATGTACATATACATATATATGTATATGTACGAGTTTAAAATTAATTATTGGGTGATTTTAATGTTGAAAAATTGAAGTTTTGAAAAAATATTGTTTTAACCACAGTGTGTTCTCTCATTGTCACATTTGATTGACTAATGGAAAGTCATTCTAAGCATTACGTTCGCCCTTTATGAAAGGTCGTTATCGGTAAGAATCTAATAATTGACACTAATCACAACCTATACAAAATGATGCGTCCTTTTAAGAAAACGTAACATCACGCCTGTAATCCCCGAAGAGGTAAGTAGAGGAGTTTAGTACACTCCCACGCGTCTCCAGTTACGTTTACGTTCCATGGAATAGGTGGTGAGCCCATTTCCATACACCGGGCACAGATCCAGACTCCGAGTCACTACTAGAAATTCTAAATTAGAAAAATCCAGTAGGACCCGACCCGGGTACTAGGTATTTTTAACTCTAAATTTATTTAGAGTTCTTTATGTTATTGTATTTTTCCTTACACTAAATTTCAGTTCTATATTTAACTGTTATGTGTGTGTGTACGTTGGCGTATACACATGTGTCTTACATTTATCTTGTTAGCCTGATCTACTACCTACATCGTTTCTGGCTTGAAGCGATGCACTGAAGAACGTGTATATATATGGCTAGGTAGGTAAGTATTACATCACAAATGTATTCGGAATTACCGAAACAAGACGTACATCATTCCTTCGCCGGATACAATATGAACAAACTGACAAACCCATCTCGGTTTCCTGTCCGTCACAGTCTTTAGAAATGGACAAGTGACTAATGATATTTCTCAAAGCGATGGCATTCAAAGCTCTCGTAGGCCTATCTAAAGCTGGTGGGCACCGTCCACCATACTTCCGGGATATTGAATAATGTAATGATCGTTTTCAACAATTGCGTATTTCTGATGAGGTAACTAAACAATGCCTATTTCAATGTGTACTATCGTAAATATGTAAAATTCTGTTGCTGAAATTTGCTTTTTCTTAATATTAGTATAAAATCGTATCAGGAACTTCGATCTCTTTTTTATTTGTAAATTAGATACTAAAGTATTGCTGCTAAATATTTCGAAATATTATTGGAATGTTCTAAAATTGTACTTGACAGTAAGTATCGAAAAGTTTACAAATTTACTTTAGCATCAGGACCATTTGCCTATGACATCCTCTTCAAGCATGTAGCAAATCTGGAACTTTCCACAGCATATTCCGAGATACTGCATACTGGAAATCCGAATTGATTGTTAATTAAGTAGATTGTCAAAGGTCTCGATACCTTCTCAAACTTACTGCTTTTTTAACGATACGTACAAAAGTAAGTAGGATCACTTGTATCGCCAACCGGTTAAGCATACCATGTAATGAGATCCTTTAACGAGTCGTATAGACGGTTGACACATGAAGCGGAACCTTCAGGAAATTCATTATAAAAAAACAATTTAACATCACTTCCACCACTCCGTTAGTATGGAACTCATAAAGGCGTTCATGCAAGAAGTTAATTTGCGATAAGCGTCATAGGGTTTGTTTACAATGACGTGGTCCTTTTTGGGGTCCATACGCATTGGTGATATAACACCTTAGTGCTGAGTTGTAGTAAAGGTTTCTTTGTTTCATGCCTTATATAAGTTACTGTGTAATGTGAATGTTTTGTGTTACTTTTACCTCAGGAATGTCAACGTATGATAGTTTTCCAAACAACTAACTGCCAACTAATAGATTTAAATGTAATATCTATACTAATAATAAAATAATAATGAAAGTAAAACTCGCATTAAATTATATATTGTAAGACTAATTGCTAAGTTTGTATAGTTGAATCCACAAA
Organism: Parelbella ahira ahira; assembly: GCA_018244795.1. Lineage (NCBI taxonomy): Eukaryota > Metazoa > Arthropoda > Insecta > Lepidoptera > Hesperiidae > Parelbella > Parelbella ahira. The sequence goes on along the minus strand of DWME01003466.1, from coordinate 11,541 downwards.
AAAAAAATATACTGTTTTAGACATAGGATGGATTTTACGGTAGGATAATCTTTTATACTACTGGGACGCTAGTTTGAAAGTGTGAAAAATATTTAAAAATGCATTGTTTAGTCAATATTCGTAGGCATGTCATTTTATAAAACGGAATTTATCATTGTCGGGATCGGAATATCTCGCGATAACACCTAAATTGCAGATAAAGTAAGAGGCTGAGAAGAGTGCAAGATTATGTTTATCTGAGATAACATTTTAATTTAACCGCCGGTACCTCGAATGGTATCTTGACAACGAGAGAGAATTAAAACGCTTCAAACGTACAGGGAATATATCATTCGTTCGATACGAGGAACAAAAGAAACCAACAAAGAATGTCATATGTAATTGATAACTTTGATTATACTGGAATGAAAGAGATATCCATACTGTTTAAATTTGTGTGAAACAGGGTATGTTTCAGTGCTACGATTTTGCATTTTAAAAAATTGGGAAAGAACAAAGGTTGTTTAAAAGGGTGAAAATAATAATGAGCGACGTTTAGGTTCATGCTCTTACGAAGTCGCTGATAACATAACAGTTACTTATTTATACACACGAGACTAAACATTAACATTTCAATACATTCTATTTTTACATTTCTATGGTTAAGTTAAGCTAAAGTTCTACTTGAGATACGATTTAAAATACAACGAATTTAAAATGGAATCAAAATCTATGCTGTTCTCTCTAAGATGATCTATTTGAAAGATCTCTTAAATAACATATGTATGTATATCCTAAGGGATAGTGTCTGGTGCCCGTGTCACCCCTCCTCCATCGCACCACTCGCCGAAGATTGAGGTTCCATCCGGATCAACAGGACTTGTGGCGGTCCTCCACAACTCGGTTTTCACGTTCTTTTTTGTCGCGCATCTGCAAAATGTGGAATGAGCTTCCATCAGAGGTTTTTTCCGGAGCATTATGACATGGGGTTCTTCAAGAAAAGCGCAAAGAGAGCTCTACTTCAAAGCCGACAAAGCATTGGCCACTCCTCGGGTGTTGCACGTGTCCATAGGCGACGGTGACCACTTACCAGCAGGTGGCCCGTCTGCCTATTTGCTAGGTTAAATATGAAAAAAAATAATAGTAAACTGTAACCTTGATTCATTACCCCTATTAACCTACAACCATGTGTCTGTTCCATTGTTATTAAAATAACGCTCTATTATAATGTTTACGTAACGACCGACACTCGGTGAAACATGAAATGGTGGCAAACGATATGATACGATACGAATAGTCATAATGAACACATCCTGATAAAATTTCAGTTTTAATGTTCACATGCTTACGTAATCGACGAAAATTAAATACTTCAGTTAAATACATATTGTAGTTTTCATTACATGTTTATTTGCAAGCGACCCGTTAAACTAGATGGTTAATAAAATTCTTATAAAATGAGTGCATAGAGAAGAGTGTTTTATGGCGATTGCAGTCGTATAGACTGCAGTCTTACTATGGCTTATATTTACCATGATGCAAATGTAAAGAAAAATTTATAGACTTATGGTGCCTTCATGAAAGAAAATAATTCGCTACCATTGGCATTTAAATGTGGTAAAAGCATGGAGAGAATATCAGCCTCCGGCATTACTCTCAGCCTATCCCTCTTAAGCCGGTGGGGAGCGTGGAGCAGAAGATATGATAATTTATGATTTTTTCACTAATTAGGGGTATGTAAACTGTATGTATATTACACTTTTTTGTACCCATTTTAAAGTGCTCAGAATGAGGAAAGATCGGCATCTATCAGGAACAATAAAGGGGTTGATATTAATGATGATGAAGATGATGTTGAAAAGTAGTTTTAATCGTTTATTATTTTATTTGATAAGTTAAGGTCATTTATATATACCTGGTATGATGCTAAGATACTGCCAAATGGTACATTTAAGCGATTTAAACAGATCAATTCCACTCAAAACAACAAATATAAAGACTACCGATAAGCATGAATTACTTTTCCAATGTCCATATTATGTCGAAATGACTGTGTTCTCTACTACCGGTAGAGTCGCTTGTGTGTGTACGCTGTACGTTCGTTAAATTCCTTTTCTTTATATTTTGTATATCTAGAAGGTTTGTTCGATTAGGTTGCAGAGATTTTGGTAGAAATTGCTCGTGGCTTCGGTAAGCTTACTCGCTACTCTCATATAAAATAAGTAAGCCAGTAACTTAAAAAAATAAAATTAAAATGGAGATTGAATTTTTCTCTCTCCGTATAAGGGAACATAGATCATAAAATGGAGGTCAAGTGATATTATACGTAGATAATCCCTCGTGCTCCGTGAAATTGATGAGCTTGCGAGAACTACAGATCGTCTGCTCCACCAAGTTCCTGAGCAACGAGCGGAGTATCGGAGCGAGCTTACTACCCGGCAGTAATGTTATCTCCGTGACAAATTGTATATTAAAATGTCCGAGGAACCATCGCGGAAATGGTTTATGTGAAAAACTCCGTCTTTTATATATTGGTGGGTTCATATTCACATATGTATCTATATACAAATATGTACACAACGTGGATGATAGTGGGTAGAAACGAAGAGCTGAAGGTCGGTCAGTGGCGTACTGATAGAGAAGCCTATGCCCCGCAGTGGTGGGAATCGGGTTGATGCCCTCTACTGCTGGATACAGCCGGGGTGATGGTGATAGATATTCGTGTATATGTATGTTTGACATCGCCTTAACATACTTGTCATGTTGTACTATGTCATGTTGATGTAAATTAACATTAACTCAACGTCAATAATAGACAAATACAAGTCAGTGTTGTCGTTTGTCGATAGTTTTCAAATTACTCAGGTGTTTCGAGAAATAACACGTGCACATAGCGTTACTTACATGTGTACACGTACATATACATAATTATGTATGTGTGTGCCCTGTGCCTAAAGATAAGTTTTTAACTGTTCTTGGAGCATTTTCATCCTATGTTAACGCTAATACAGACACTATAAAATATTTTTTCAATTGCTATGCTATAATTGCTATATAAAAGCTATGTATTTGGTAGACCTGTAGATAATTATTTTTGAATTATGTCTTCCGAATTTCACATCCCAATGATACTTATCAGTTAATGGAGTGCATAGAGCGTATCCAGGGATTTAAATGATGAACATCTTCTAAGCCGCATGAAAGTACTGATAATCATGTCTCCTTAATACCTACTCCAGCCAGTTTTATAGACGTAAGGTAGCTGGAAAAGGAGTTTATTAAAAACTTACGCTTTCATAACAATGCGGCTGAAGCGATGCTTGAAAATTGTACCGTCGAAAAAAAAGTTCACCGCTCTACTTGTTTCAGTGGAGCTTTTTGATTCACTTCGAGTTAACTCAAAGCGTTTTAAAGTATGTATGAAAGTAAAGCCAGTACTGAGTTACGAAGTAAAGATTTTTTAAACAAGTTTTATGTTAAATTCGTGAAGGCTTGGTGACTTACTTGTCTTTGCTAGAGTTACTTCTATAGTAATAATACCTTTCGTTAATGGTCGTAAATTGAAATACTACATCAATTAATGGTCGGTTAACCAATATTAGATAATAATAATTTAACAGGTAGGTAAATCAATTTTCTTGAAGTTTGATAAATGAGAGTGATTAAACGCTGTGATTTGTGCTCAGATTAGATTGAAATCAACGATTGAAATAATGAAGGCATTATTTATGAATTATAACCTTTCAATGCTAACTGAATATGGGTATCAACTAGTACCGTATATGTAGGTAAAGTTGAGAAATAACGCCAAATGGGATGATAAAAAACTTTTTTATTAGGCTTTAAACATTTACAAAATTTTATTTGTTTAGGTACGATGTTTAACGACACATTTTATTTCCAAACCATTTTTCTGTCTTCGGTTAAACTTTTAACGTGTGCGAGTGAGACAGCGACATAAACCTGATCCATAAAAGATATTTTTATTATCCAGTGGCTATTCTGCTGACGGTTGCCCGATGACCCATATAAAATGGAGACAGACACTGTTCCATATTGATTTTCCGTCTCGCGTGTAATAAGGGATTTATGGATTAATTTTGAACGATGTGCTAAACGATCCCAGTTGCATATGACATTGAAACGGAATACTAAAATTAACCATTAATTACATTCTCAAATTTGCAAGTTAATGAAACTCGTTTGAAACAATACCAATAATAATAGTAATAATTAATATAACAATAATTGATAATGGTAACCTTGAATATATAAAAAAAATCTCATTAAAACTTTCACAATATATTATTACCGCTGTGGAGTAAGGTTCTGAGGAGGTTATCTTTTGTTTTCCACAGCTTATTCTGTTGAACACTTCAATCTTCAAGGCGCTTGCTAATTCGCTGTATGACAACACTTAGAAACCCTTATGCATAGAATGCTATGACGTAATTTTACTTTCTCTGCCTCTATATAAAGCCTTAGTAAACGAGCAAGCGCATCGTGTATATGGCGTTATTTTGTAAGGCAAAGTTGTATATACAGGGTGTACAACAATTGCGCAATTTCACAACGTAATAACTGTAATTAATATAACTTTATTTAATGGCTTACCCTCACAAGAATGCCACAACTGATTTATTTTGCAGGGGATTATGAATCAGGAATTTTTTAAACTAATTGAATTATAAAATCTGCGTATGAATTTTCGTGGTCTTATGTTTTTGTGTGTCCATAGCAAATAGAAGTTAAATAATCCTACTATGAGGCTGTGAATGTCAAATTTTATGTACTGTGTAAAGTCCAAGCTGCGGCAACGTACTCCACTGTACAGCTCACTCCAGTGAGCACTTATCCATCCCATCTATTGCGGAATACGACCCACATCGAGCTGTAAGACGTTAGTGGCTTACAGCGCCGAGTAGCGCAGCCGTAGTTTAAAGTTTAAAAAGTCAAGTCACTGCAGATGCAGTCGTTAGTGCAGTCTTAACGACCGTGAACGGGTTAACTGCTGCCGAAGTAAAGTTAATTGTCACTTTCGAGTCGCTACTGTACGTTGTGGATTGTTAAGATTATTTTGAATTAGTTTCAATACTATTTAAAGAAGAGTGAATAGGCATTTTCTAGGCGAGTGTGCTGCATCCCGCTTTCCATCAGGTGGGATTGCAGCCGAACGCTAGCCTAATTCTACATTTTAAAAAGCATTTTCTTATGAGGAAATTGTGAAATGCTTTCCTTTAATCTATAACACACTAGATAACAAGAATCAGTTGTTTAATTTCAAGACAGTTACCCCTAGGTATTTACAAAGCTAGGAATTTCTTCGCTCCAATTGCTACTAAGCACGCATTACTACGTATACAAGCCGTCAATATGACTGTGACCAGACAGCCAACACGAGGTTGCTGTTGTTGGGGAGCATTGCTGTCCTAATGCACTTGATGTACTTTCACTGCCCTGACTTTGAATATGGTGGATGCATTCATGTAATTTTTGTATTTGTACACTAACCTGAATCATAGTTTTTATATGGTGTTCAAGTATTTTATTAATTTAGTGAGATTGCATTTACATTGAATACGATGAATGTTGAATATATAAAAAGCGCGCCAGGTGGATATTTAATACTTGTCGCTCTCTGCCTATCCCATAAGGGATCTGGAGTGATGGCATAAATATAGAAGTGTGAGCAAATGCGTCATAGATAGCATACTACGTGGTGATAAAACTAATGTAAATTCTACGAAGTTATGGGCTTTACGCGTTACCGCAATTTTGCGAAATGTGACGTACCTACTTCCGTAAGTCCGCAAACAACTTTGTACTGTTCGGACTTCCAAGTCGTCAAGCAGCTAAGATTGTCGTACCGGAAGTAGCAATTCCCAAAACCTTCAACAGCAGATTGTTTCATAACGCTTCACCCAAATTGGGTCCTTAGTATGTTTAAACTAAGGCCAGCTCATTACCGTACATTTCTCTTAGTTTTACCGCACGTTATCGAAAAGCAACAGAACATTCGAGATCTATAGACTTTTTTAATATATCATGCATGAGTAGCAGAATATTAATTGTTTCATGTAAGGAGATAAATGCTTCGAATTATTTAATTATACTTATAAAATTTTCAATTATACTTTTAAATTGTACTCACATTATAACCCATTCAGCTTACATAGGCCATTTAAGTGGATATATTCGTAGTAGTATTACAAATGGGATAGATGTCGTGTCACAGCTCCACAAACGTCCAATTAGATTGACCCCGGGAGCAATCATCCAATTGTGACATTAGCGTTGTTGTTCGCGCTACAATTGGCGTTCTGATTGAAATGTGTGACTTTTTATTTATTTATAGAACTTTTTTATATTGCAGGTACATGTGGTATTTTTCGTTTAAATTTTTTCATTTATACGTAAAATGTATTTTGATAGACGAATATTTTTTGTTTAGTCATAGTTCTATTGAGATCCAATTTATTTGTTTCCGGTGTCACTTTGAACTCAACGAGTCGTAGGCCATGTCGCTATTGAAGTTATGCTACTGTTATGTAATGTACCTTTTGTTTCTTTCTATATTATTATTAATTTTATTATGGCCAATGGTATAATATGTTTTCTATATTTCCACATAGACACCAGTGGTTGATGCCAAAAACCTCGCCCGATTTTGAGGGACATTAAAATGCAATGAACAATATTTTTTTAAAAACGCGTTTGAATGTTAAAATCTTTTTGAGATTTCCTATTATATTACAATAGAATAAAAATGAACTGTATTATTGACTGTCTCGTTGGTCGAGTGGTTGCAAGCGCGACTGCAAATCGAATAGTCCTGGGTTCAATACTTCTATTCCCAGGTTGAATACTATCGTATATTTTTACGTTAGAATTTTTAATAGGTAGTAACTCGGAGTCCGGATTTGTGCCCTGTATATGGCGATAGGCTTATCCCCTATTTCATGGTAAACAGTAAAATTTAACCCTTGGATTGTGGAAGTTTACTACTCTCCTCTACCCACCCCTTCGGAGAATGCACTCGTGAAGATAAAATAATATTTATTGTCCAATAGTAATACAAAATCAACAAATGTTTTCATTAGTCCCATATTTGCTGTTTTCATTATTTTATGCAAGCTTTTATTAACTTATATAATCATCATCATCACATTAGCTTTTTCCGTTCCACTGCTGGACATAGGCCTTTCCAAAGGTGTGCTAGAACACACGATCCTCCACAGATCACATCCAGCCACAACCACTCGCCCTCTTAAGGTATTCATATTATTAAAAAGTCTAAACTTTTACTTTGACATTTAAATTCCCATTAGACTTAAAATGAGTTCAGATATTACTTGATCAGTGACTCGATACCTGGATTGATATGGAAAATTAATGCTATTAATTTTCCCTTTGATTTACTGGCGAGAGGTCGGGTTGATATTTGCTTTTATAATATGCTCCGTGGAGATTTACGACGCTTTTACGTTTATGATTCCTCCATTAATGTTCGCACTTGCTATATATTCTGTGTAATGGGGCGTACAAGTTTTGTGCATTTAAATTTATTTTAATTTTGACATTTTTATTTCAGTTCATTTAACTAGAAAATATTTTTTACAATGTCCCATGTAAGTGCTGTATGCACGGATGTCGTTGCATCGTTGCAATGTTCAATTATATTTTTTCAAGCAATGGATACAATTTGGATATTATTTAGGTTATAATTGTGTGTTTTATTTGTGCAGGCTTTAATTGTGTACGTTTAGTCGATAATAGTTGTAACAATGTCCCATATACACTATGAATGTTAAAACATCACTGCAATGTTCAGTAGTTCTTTTTTTAAGGCAATAGAGTAGCGTTTCATAACAATCTTATCTGATGGTAAGCGAGATGTAGCGTAGGATGCAACATGCTTGCCTAGAAAGTGCCTATTCTCTCGTCTTGAATAGTTCTTGGTTATGATTTAAATACAGACAAACACTGATTAGTCTTTATGTACTATGGAGTTCTAGCAACTGTTGTAATAAATAGGTTAATAGATAGATAAAATAGTTAAATAAAAATGTCAGTAAATAAAAATTGGATTAAATATTTTTTAATTTGATATTACCGCTTAAACTTTAATGCAAACATGGAAATAAAAGTTGCATTTTTATCTTTACGATTGAGGAACTTCAGTTAGATATTTTTCTGTAAATTTAGTTGCTAACTATAACTATAGCTTGCGTTTGTGCAATCACAGAGATACTTTGCTTGTGGTCACTTTCAAGTGAAACACAAGTACGTTGTTTGTTCTAACTTTATACCGTTTTGCAAGATTGTATAAATACCGTTACAAACTTTTAAATTAAGATAAATGGTTCAAAAATAAAAGTGTTTTAAAACGGTACATAAAAAAGCGATCTTAATACATTTCAAAACATCGACACAAAAATGAAGTTCAGTGACATTCTCCGAACTAAATGTCGCATGTAAATCTCATTGTTTGTAAACAAACGTGAACGTTTTTTCACTAACAGATCGATGCCATTAAACCTTCCTCACCTGTCACGTTTCGTTCGTAGACACGCCCCGTGCCACAGGCGCGCGCGCTGTCGGATATGACGTCATACAAGTTACAACGCTTACCGGTACATACATAGCTCATTATGCGTTTATGATCCGTGGCGCGAGGACGTGTCTGGTGTACGCGCTACGCATTTTTTATGAAAACCGGAAGAGTTTTTATGAATGAGATATTAAAAATAAGTTTTTAGGCGTGTCAATGAATTGGATGATGGAATGTTAAGTAAAAGTAACATTAAACTTGGCACTTATGATATATTTGTATTTTCTACTAGTCTTTCAGCAATTAATAGCGTCATAGCAATAAACAGTGTTGAGAAAGTGGTTCTTACATACCTGTTACTCCGTTAACCCACGTCATTTATGGTCGGACATTATTATATTACATTAGTGTACCTACTTTCATAGAAATAAGCAAGAGTTACACTGAACACACAATTACATTTTTGTGTCGTTGTAATGTTGTTAGCGTGCTTGTGGAACTCTACCTCATGAGATCGATACACTAACGCCCACTTTACTTTTCGACTCTCTTTCTCTACAATTGTAGAGCTTACATTTATTATTACGTTCTACGATTCGCAAGGTACACCTACGTGTGTTTGAACATGTTATTCGTTATTTCTTTGTTTAACACAATCTAATATACCTGACCGTCTCCCACGGTTCTCTCTCCCGGGGGCGTATCTCTGTTTACTTTAGTTTTCTGCCTACTTTACAATTCAATTATACTTCTGTTGTATGCCACTAATATAATTGAATGTTGCGTAACTATTTGACACATAAATGCTTCTTCATATTTCCTAATAAATTGTTGAATGGTATACGTGTGTTATTTACATATTATTATCTAGTCATTCGAGTACACAGCGGGACGGTAGCGCTTATTATTCAAAGTTAAAGAGAGCTTATATAATAATTGGCGTCCGTAGCTAGATTATTTAATAAACAGATTTTGTTTGTTCTTACTTATACAAGGTATATTTTTATTCTTCTGTATCTAATGATGTGTCGTTACCGTTGTGTCTTATGCGACCTTGCTCCATATTATAACTGATTACATGTCTTGTTTACGTATATTCACCTTAAAAATGTGAATGTAAAGTCTGTTTATCTGCTATAATCGTATCTCCAGACAGCTGGACTGAGTTATATTTAAACTTATATGTAAAAAGCGAAAACACAGCAAAAGAAAACAGAGTGCAATCATTATTGTACACATACGTGTATAGGCATGTGTATATATACGTATGTATGTATACGCATGTATGTATGTATATACATATGTATATAAGGCTAGAAATTTTGCGGCCCGTGTTGATTTTGTAGGCTTCCTTCAGGTATGATTGTTTTTTAATTCAATACCCGCAGTGAAAAGGAGATGCAAAGTTTTATGCCAAATGAGAAAAAAAATGTATTAAATTACTTGAAACCATGTACCTAATGTAGCTATTATTTAATTTAATCATTACAACGAATGTTTTAGATTCTCTTTCGAACTTTCAATCCTATGGATTTTACAAAGGCTGAAAATGTGCAAAGTTTAATATTTTTTTAAGGCCAAATTGCTTGAAGCATGGTTATGCTGTTCACCAAAATGCGCAATAAAACCTTAATATGAGAATTTCAAAATTATAGACCTGCCTGATGAAAGAGCATTGATATTGTAAGATCTCGGAAGTTAATAGTGTCTTACGTATCTAACCAATTGAAAAAATTACGACTTATTTCTTTACAAATATTAAAGATTACACAAATAAGGTGACGGCTGGAAAAATCAAGACCAATTTCGATGTATGTAAGTAGTTTTAATTTTTTACATGAAAATTAAAAGCACTGAAATTTTAAACAAAACGGGAGCGAAAGTTATAGTATATTAGATTCGTCCCCTTTCTTGTCATCACAGATGAGGTACAACGTTTCAACGTAATATATAATTCATAGTATGTACTTGAAGCCTCAAGTCGAGACGAACAACCGCTAAAATTGAATATACAATCCATTCCTTCGCAAAATCATCCCAATGAAATTGTTCTTGATTTGCTTGTCTCCGCATTTACACAACTTCAGCGGGGAATCCATAATAAGGAAGATCGAGAACTACGTCTGCGTACTGCTTCCTCCGTCCCCTCGTTTCTTCCTTCGTTCCCCCTTTCGCTCACCTGTCTCGCGTGCTTCCGGAACACGGGTTGGCATCTCGGCTATTGTGTCGTGATTGGTGCGTGAACGGACATGATGATGGTGAGTACTTGACTGTTATATATTGTAGATCTTTTGGGAACATGGAATTTAATATTGGGAACTATAACATCACATCTCAGTCAACGTATTGTTCATCTTGATGTTAGGTCAATGAGAATTGCGCCCATTTGACAATTCCCGGTTTTGTAAGTTTTGGTCTTATATTTATAAAGGAAGAAAACTTTTTATCCACAACATGTACCTACGCCTACTAGTAATACAAATACTAAAATATAAAAAAAACGACAAATACAACGATTGCAGGCCGCACACATTACGAAATGGAATCTACTCAGCATTATGCTGGAAGTCCAAGAATAACTATATCTAGGACTATTGTCAGTTAGTATAAGTTGTAAGGGCTGCGGGAACGAGGATTACTACATGATACCTTTATCTCAGTATGCGAGATTGGTTCCCTACAACATCATCTAAAGATTTTATTAAACATCCTGATTTAATTTTTATGTAAGGATTGAATTACTAGCTGAACATCCTTGATGACTAATTTGGCATCACTGACGCGTACATGTTTCTAGATTTGAAGCCCAATTGGGAAAACATAAACTTGTCCAAATGTATGTTGCTCAAATTTGTTATTAATTTATTTTAATTTTAGCTTGCACAAATTTGTAAATGTTGTTTACCCCGTTCCGCTCAAAAACCTCAAATTCGGCAACTGCTTAATAAAAAAGTGATAATTTTATTTGTCTATTGCAGCATTGTTTTGGACAATTGAAGAAATGTACATAT
>DWME01003465.1:0-18247 GCA_018244795.1 Parelbella ahira ahira | reverse complement strand
CGGCAAACGTAGTGTAGGACGCCCTCCGGCCCGGTGGGATGACGATCTGCGAAAGGCTGCAGGCAGATGCTGGATGCCACAAGCCGAAGACAGGGCGCGATGGCGCTCGTTGGGGGAGGCCTATGTCCAGCAGTGGACTGAGATAGCCTGATGATGATGGTGATGATGATGATGATGATAATGATAATGATAATGATAATGATAATGATAATGATAATGATAATGATAATGACGACGACGATGATGATGATGATCATGATGATGATGACTATCATGATGATGATCATGATGATGAATAAGGATATGAAATCTCTAAATGTCAACTATGTTAATAGTAGTGTCAAATAGTGATTTATTTTATTTTTTTAATTTATATCTAAGATTATGATGTCCATTTCAACAACTATTTACGACTTTCAGTAGGTGCGAGTGTCGGGTCATGTATAAATAGTAATATAATGATTGAATTTCAATACCGATGTAGCTTGAAGAAAATGATCATTTCCGGATATATTAACCGAAATTACCTCATGATACACCCGCACGAGGTGTTAGCGCGTTTATTATTTATTTATACAAGAAATTTGATAGCTGTGACCATAAATTGTCATAATAATCTTTGCTTTTTATAATATTTGATTTTGTTTGCTTATGTACATAAGTGTAAAATACACATATGTCACCCGATATTATGTACCTAAGTTTTTTTACTTCACTGTGCTTTTCTCCCGCGTATTGGCAAATTGTAGAATGAGCATTCTTCGGAGGTGTTTAAGCAACGCTACGGTAGGGGTTCTTCAAACGTTGCGTGTAAAAGTTCTTTTAAGTCTGGGGCAGCGCATTGGTAACCCATCTGATGTTGCTAATGTCTATAGGCGACGGTGATTACTTCTAATCACATGGGCCGTACGCCTGCTTGCCTTGTCTTTTAATGTGATAAAATAACTCCAGCGTACACCGTCGCAATCGTTAGTCTGTTTCGAGTTAATGGCGCCCCTCCAGCTCGGTCTTCGACGTATACTCTGACATAGAAAGTTATATAGGAGGGATGTTATAACAGATCAGTTACAGATGTACAATAGTTGAAAATGTTTACAGTTCAAACAGTTAACGAGTCTATAGAATATGTCGTGAGCCCATTGAACAATGAAGCGCTTAAATAAATAAAATTAATATATGAATATTTCCGACTAGGCTAGCCGACCCTCTGCTTTATACTGTTCTAACTGCAAAATGCGGTATCTTTATATTTAACTACTGCTGCCGGACTCCTTCGTGCGCAACAGTATTAGTAAATTACAATTTAGACGCAATGTTGCTTCACCAAAAAAAAAATTATTTACAAACACAAAGTAATTTTTTAATGGGGAACATAACTCTTGACACATATAATATATGTACATACATCCGGCTAAAGCAGTCTAAGTATGCAGGAATGTTTACAATTACTCGTGTTCCTGCAATTCTGCGGTTACGTGCGCACGAGTTTGGGGGTCGTCCGATTTAGTTATAACCGCATAACAAGTTGCTTAATCGGTATAAGATGGATTGTGACCCTTATAGCCACATACATGTATATGTAGTTGCAACCAAATACAAGCATTTAAGTAATGAACGCGCACTCACAAATGTAAGTTCTTACTTAAATGTCGAATGATACTAATTTGTCTTTGCTTAAAATATGTAGGTACGTACACACCAAATCGGCTGACAAAAACTAGTTACTTGGCTTCGTAGTACGTAACGTGATCGGACTTCATCATACATATGAAATACGACCTGTTATTGATATACGTTTGAACTGATATTAATAATTATGTATCGAATAATTGCTCTTAAATTACCTTCTCTCATATAAATTGTCGAACGAGCATTAAGTTTACTTAGTTTTGAGTTATGTAACTACATATACGGAAATCTATCGCCCTTGACGATTGATTGGAGTGTTGAGTTCGATACCATCTGTATCCCGAATGTGGTCACAGACAGTAAAGTTTTGGAGCGTTCTAGAAAGACCTAGGTATATAGTGAGAACTAGAATTCTTTTTTAAATGTATTCCAAACTTAACCTACTTCCTATTGTAAAAAAAATTAAGTTTGGTATAAAATTTCTTTTTTTTGCAACATTTATTGCATGGTAATGTATGCGGGTTAAAGAGCTTGCGTTTAGGTGTCACCTGAGCAGTGTGGCTGTCGGCCGCAGAGCATGTTTCCTAATCGATATGAAATTCAAGATGCTGCCGGTTAAGGCGCTGTTCACATGTGCGATAAATCTAAAATTAACTCAAGCAGTGTTATATTACAGATTGTGTACAAATAGGTATGTTTTAAGTTCGTATCAAATTGTAATCGAAATTTACATTCGTGTAAAAGCTTAAAATTTTTGCTTCCATTTACTGTAGCTGATATAAGACACTGTTACATGAATAACAATAACAGATCAAGGTAGTTGCGCAACCTTTTCAAAATGAAAATAAACGAGACATAGCTCGAGTTCAAGTTGAGTTGACCCTGTAGTTTAAAAAAAAAAGTACGTTTTCCGCTGATTCCGGCATGTCGCGCCTACTGCACGTGGGTATAATCGAGCACATTAATAAAATTTCAATATTCAAATCGACACAAAATATTAAACGTTAATTGCTTTCACTTACAGCTTATCATTAATCGAATAGTTCAACTACTGTAAACGACATATACAATAATTCATTTGTTAGTCTTACTGTTACGAAATACTTTAAAATATTAATGGAAAGCAATCGCAAATATGCACCGCGCGCAATTACATACGCGTTAAACAAATTCAAAGTTAGCAAGTTTACATTATTAAGTTTACAACGCCTTTTATGTTTACAACTTGTGATTAAGATTTAATAATGTTATCTGTCTACATGTATCTACTGATTTATTGCAAGTTCTGAAACAATACAGCTACTCGTATATGTACCTACTTATATTATATTGTTCGTAGATTATTTAGGGTACGTCTATTATTTAATAAACAGTTTTAGAAACTCTAATTTGAACGCAGTTTCTTAGATTTATTTGTTTAAAAATATGTACATATAATTACTGATAATTGAACATGATTAAAATCAACAATGTTCTTGGGTAACAACAAAATATACGTACCTACGTACCTACGTATATTTTGTTGTTTGAACAAAATACATATTATATACTATAATTAGTGTAATGATTTATTAAGCATGCTATACGATTTAAAGGCAATATACGATTTAAAAGCATAATATACGATTTTTAAACTTGTGTCTAACAGAGTACTCGGTGTTATGTCACGTGTTACACAATTCTCGGCCTATGACAAACTTTGCATATGAATTATCTCATTTTAAAATGCAACGTAATAAATGAATGTTTTTGAGCAACAATGAGGCGACGAAACTTAGGTACTTCTGTCGTTTTCAAAAAATATCTCCGTCATAAACCAGTGAAATTATAACTAATGGCATGTTTTAGATTTAAATAGGTGTAATGAGAGAATCTATTTTAGAGTTATTCTGATGTATGTGTTATATTATCTTTCTTATCGTTTTTTAATGTCCGGTTCTCAATTTCAATAGACTGGTACATTCATGTGTTACGTTTGACAGATATTTTACCATCAGCCGCCTGTTTGAGGTCATTTACGCAGTATGTGTTGATGATTACAACTTGACCATGGCAACGAGCCTACAACTTCTCACCGATATAGTTATGCAACTTCTTCGTCTTCACAGAACCATTTAAACAGGTTTAATCGTAAAATTATTGTATGAACGGTTTAATGCTTTTACATCCAAATAATCATTGTTAAAATACATTATAATACTTAATATTGTTTTTGTTACTGGCACATTAAAAGGATTTCAAATTCAAAACAAATCATTTTAAAAAGCTATAGTAAATAAATCTATTGACTTTTAGATTATTTATTATTTTTTTACTCGAACATAATAATATTATCAAAATCTGATAAGCATATATATATTACAACATAACAGAAAAAAATTGTTTCAAGGGAGCACCGGCGTATTAAACACCTTCAAAGGCACAGCGCGCACTCGCGTGCCCTCACGTCTCCGCTTTTACTCGGCAATCTGTATATAATACTCACTTTCGGTTTCCCGTCCAACTGGCCAGCGTTCACGAAACGAAAGATATCCACACATACGTAGCTGCCTATACAAAAAAAAAATGATATGCGCGACATTGTATTTGCAACAGTCTTTTACATTTATTATTTCACTTTACGTGCCCTACTTCATTTATAGTTTTAACGCCGAAATTTCATTATTTAATTCGTTATATAAATAATTAATTATAGACAACGCTCTTGATTTCTCGTACCTAATTGAAGAATATGTAAGAATCAGAATATTTTAGGAACTTTACTAATAGCCTGAATGTCTTAATTAGTTTTATAATTAGTGATTACACGTTTCAAGTCGTCAATTTAATTAAATCTTTTTATTTCACGGTTCGTTTCGCTTTAAGATTACAATCTCTGATAGTCATGAATGTGTATTTCGTTATTCCATTAAATTGCCCTGTACCAATGTCAATGATAATGCCCGAGTAATGGCGCCGGCTGACGCTCGAAAAGTGTACATAAAAAATATTCGAGTGTTAAGCGGCCGATGCGTTTCGTTCACGGTTATTATTAAGTAAGCAAAGTCCAAGTAACAGTGATGATATGGATTTATAATAATTAGCATATTTATAACCCGTGTGCGATTACTTCACGCCTGTTTGCTATGAGTACATTATGTAACAATTACGATGATTTAGTATCGTTCTTTTTTGGTTTAAAATTATCAGCAGGATACTGTCTTAGCCTGTAGACACTCCAATGAGCAGGACGAAGCGATTTGCTAAGTCGTTTCTGCAGTAGACGGTTGAAAAGGGCTCTATTTTTCCCGATGTGTACAACTTGGAATTTTTAAGGTAAGAGTGAATAATTAGGCTACATCTCGCTTTCCATCGCATAAGATTGAGCTCAAACGCGGCCCTAGGGCAATTCAAAAATAGAGTTATACTGGTAAAAAGGCTAAAATTGATTGTAGTGCACTGCGCCCACACGCGGATGTGACGTCATCACGCATTGATAGTAGGTATTTATAACTTGTCGTGCCTGTTATTTGAAGGTATGGGTGGCACAGACAACTGTTGAGTTCATTGAGAACGTTGTGATGGATTGTTGCTGTTATAACGTAATGACGACATTAACACCATGGCTATTGTAATGACATGTTGAATAATATGTCTGTAATACGATTATAACCATATATAAAATTACTGCTCGAAACTGACAAATTCATGTTGATATGAACATTAATAGTGAAAAATTAAATTTTTAATTAGGAGATTTTTTTCACTATTTTGACTAATTTAAGTCTGTACCAGTGCATTATTTGTATACAAACCGTTCCTAGTATGTGTACCTACTTAATTAATAATTAAAAGTTCAATTAATATAAATTAATAGATTTTTTTTACGACTCTTACTCATTAAAGACCAAACTCTGCATTTTTATGTGTATAATACATAAAAACATAAATACCGTATCTGTGTATTTTTCTCGATTGATGAAAATATGAACTAATCGTTGTTTTCAACGTTAAGTAAAATCGTACCTGTGTATTTGTAATTCATTAATAATGACAAATTCATACACATACATATTTTTATTTCTGTTATGTCAGGCTGATTAACAGATTTTTTTTTCTTAATTTTTTTTTATTAAAAAGATTTTAATATGTCAAGTGACTTAGAGTATTTTAAACGTCACATAATAATAATAATAAAAAAATATCCATATTTATAAAAAAAAGTTCACCTAAAAAGTCCTCGTGAGGCATGGTTCCCAAAACACTGGCAACATTGCCTCGCTGAATTGTAAGGCTAAGCCTCTGTGCAAAGTACTACCAGCCCTTTTGATCCCCAGAGACAAGAACAAGCTTGGTCGACATTTCTGACATAAACTTTCTAGTGTCAGAAGACCATGGTCCCATAGTCTCCATTGCCAGCGCCGTAAATATGTATTTCTCCATCAAATCAGTATACTTACGACGCTTGAGACTGGGCGTCTTCGGCAGCGGCTCCAGCATACGTAGCAGTATGGCTGACGTGCGATGGAGCCAACGTATAAACACATGTCAAATATCATTAACAAATTAAATTTATTTTATTTATTTCTTTATTTACGGATTACCAACACAAGGTACAGTGGATACATCTATAAACGATACACTATATAAATATAAATTTTAAAGTAATGTTTCATGTAATCCTTAGGTATGTGTAATCCGTGAGCAAACTGAGTTAGTTTCGCGTTCGCCGGCCCGTGTAATTGCGATAAGATTAATCGTAATTTCTTAAATATAGAATAAATAATAATACAATGAGTTTAGTGGTGCAAATATTTTATGCAGTCATATAGTCCAAATAATTCATATAATTTTAGTTGCATACTTCCATAGTAGTAGGTAAATTAAATTAAATTAAGTCGGAATTAATAAATAAAATGCTAATATTTTTAGTCTATTAAATTAACTGTAATAAATAAACAGACTTATTTATTTATTGATGTAACCTGAAATGTCAACTATTTGACGTGTAATAATTTCTAGAATAAATGACATACTAAATGTTAATTCTTTGGTTGCTATAGCATGACAATATGTGGACTAGTTTAGATAAAAAAAATTGATCATTTGTAAATATGAACAATCATTGAGGTAAAAATTAAGACGCTCCACCTCACTGGCTCTATGAAAAATGTGATAGTGAAAGATAACGGTATACACGTGCATTGGTTTTTTAATACCACATTTCAAATTATTTTTTTTAATTTCCTGCAATATCATTTATCGTGTATGTATTCTATTTCACAGGTAGGTATTACGTGATACGCAGAACTACATTTGTTTATGGTCCACTTCACTTATATTGAATAATATATTACTATACACGAAGTTACATGCATACTATGTATTTTAAAATATTATAGGTATTACAAAATTTATAACCATCGTATTATATGTATTATATGCATTATTTATTCAATAACCCGTTTATTGTAAAGTAACAGTTTTCTATTAACCACTTAAATTATGTAGTAATATAATTAATAAAAAAACATTCATTTTTTTTATTGTGGACCTCGGGTAGGTCCTGAATTAAATGGGCTGACCTAAGCGACATACCTACTTCAGTTAAGTCGATACATAATATGTTGAAAAAATATGATCAATTTTTTAGACTTAATATTGCTGTTGTACTTTGGTCTCCTTTTAAAATAGAAAAGGTTAAGGCCATGGCTACACTTACCATATGGGTGTTGATAGTCTTCACACTCCTTAAAGAGGTTTATGAAGAATTCTGAGGTATTTGTATGACCTTACTATGCTTTCCTAACTGTTAAGCTAATGACGTCCAATAACGGACATAATTTAGTAAACTTAGAGGCAAGAATATTGTTTTATTATCTCATGGACTAACGTTTGGTAAATACGCGCCTAGTAAAAGCCTAACCACGCTGGCTTTGAAGATTCCCAGTTTATGTAAGTCCGGAAACAGACGCTAGCAGTGTTCCTCCAGATCTCTGACGCAACTGAAATTGAAACCATTAGACCGTCACTGCTTAATTAAGTTAAATATAAGCACTTGTTACGTTAAAATTAAATATTATTTACCTACATGTCCGTTAGCTAGTTACAAGCTAATTATGAAACAACGTATCGCAGCCTAACACGATTAGACAATTTAAACGCGCCGAGGGCATTGATTAATGATCGGTCCACTAATTAATAAGTCGTTTTAACAGACATTGTTTAAAACAACTTCATACTTGCCGGTACAGTTTTACATTTTCTATTTTTCCATTTATGATTAACAATTATGTGATGTTTAGCTCATATCAATTTATTACATATTTTGTCTGTTGTCTGTAAAGTACAGTTTAATGTGTTAGAAAAAATGTTAACGCAATAAATAGATTACCATAACCCATAATCGACCCATTAGTCATGCCACTGTTGGAATATGGGTCTCCTCTTATATTGAGAGGGTTAAGGCCATAGTCTGCCACGCTGGCCAAGTGCAGGTTGGCAGACTTCACGCACCTCAGAAAATATTTTTTTTTTATAAATTCTAAGGCGTGCAGGTTTCCTCACGATGTTTTCCTTCACCGTTAGCAAGTGATATTTAAACAGAAAACGCACTTTTACAAAGAGGTGCGCGCCATGGATTTGAACCCGGGGCCCGCGGAATGAGAGGCCGGATTCTTAACCACTAGGCTACCAATGCTTTCAAATTAAAATATAGATTACTGTTAGTTAATACACTCTTATACCATTAGACAATACAAGCCATAGATATCGTGTCTTATAATATCTATTAATTATATAGTTACGGTATTTTTTTAATGAACGTAATGGATATAAATATCCAATAATGATGCTTAATCACTTACAAGTTATTCTGTAATATTAAATTTATACTTTGATAATAAGCAGTTTATACTTTAAAATTAAATTTCGATTCTGGGATTGAGTGGTTATATTGATTTCTCCCTTTGTTTCTGGGCCTTTTCTTTAGTTATGACATGCGTAGAGACAAATTCTTCCCTTAAGTGTTTAATCAGATCCTTTTACAAATTCGTTTACGTTAGTCACTCTAAGTGCTATGCGTTAGCTGTTGTCGGGAATTACTCGAGATGAACTGTTGCTAGCGGGCATAGTCAATATAATTATCCAAGATGAACTATGGATAGCGGTTATACTCAGTCTTTTGCCTGTACATAGGTATGTACCTCTTACCAATTATTATATCGCCTTGTCCTTCGCTCGGTTCCGTAGCGTGTTTAAAAAGGAAAGTCAATGTAATCGAGGTTCACGTGTGATTATTAATTAATTAGTCTTTCATTGGCGTATCCTTGTTTATACGCTGTATAGTTTTTAATAGTGAATTAAAAGTTTACTGAAAAAAACGTCACATCACGCCTGTGATCTACTAAGGGGTAGGCAGAGGAGTGTAGTACACACCCACGTTCCACCAGTTACGTTTAAGTCCCATGGAAGAGGCGGTGAGCCTATTGCTATACATCGGGCACAATGCCAGATTCTGAGTCACTACTAGAAATTCTAAATTAGGAAAATTCAATAACACCCGACCAGGGAATTTAACCCAGGACCTCCCGATCGGCAGTCGCGCTTGCAACCATACGACCAACGAGGCAGTCAAACGTTTACTTGTTGTGATATATATTGCGGCCTCTCTGTCTTTCGTTATTTGTAGATTCAAGACTTTTTTTCTAAAAACTTCTGTAATCCCTGAAGGTTAGGCAGAAAATTATACTCCTACTTTTCACGCATTTATATATAATAGCTTGTGGAGCAATAAAAATAGTGATTTCATTGTAATTAGGTAAAACCAGTGCTAGTGGCTTAGAATTTAGCCCTAAATCAGGGTTAAAATAATTACGTGCTTTTATATGATTCAAATATCATTTGCTTTAGCGCGTACGAACATTTCGCGAGGAAACCTGCACATGCAAGAATTTTCCATAATCTTTTCGAAGACGTGTAAAGACTGCTAATCTGTGCTTGGCTGGTTTGGCAAAACTATTATCTTGGACCCTTGAATCTGAAAAAGATCGTGTTTAATAGAGGAATGATAAAACAGGTTGATGGTAATGATGATCTTAGTGTTTGACGATGATGATTATAATCAATGAAAAATTCTGAACGATTGTTTTTTATATTTATATAGGTACGATAGATAATCAGGCGATCTAAACATGACAAGATAATATATACTTAGCATACATTACTTACATACGTACATATGTCATGTTATGACTAACAGTGCCGTGCGCAGAGAGTACTCAAAATGGATCCAAATTTCTATCAGTTTTAGAAATATCAGGGATTAGTGATATCATAACGGGGAAGAAATACCTCCTTTTTTGAAATATACCGTTTTGAAAATTAGTACTGATTTGACCCGAAATCAATATTACAATAATGAAGTAAGCTTAAGTCGAGTGGGCGGATCGGCCTACTTCAATGTAGTTGTGTCTGAATCGTGACAATAAATAGTGGGCGTACTTACGAGTAGTTTAACTTTCAAATTTATTGTTAACAGCAATTATTTGAGTTAGTTCTTTAAAATTTTATTTCTTTCATTACATTCGTCACAAAGTTGCACTACACCTTCCTGTGGGTAACTGGTAAAAATTAATGTTCTTTAGCGTAAGCCCGCGTTTTGTAAAAATATCAATAAAAATATTAATACATATTTGCTAAGAGAGTATGTTTTAAATCAAGATGTACTATACACGCGTTTTGACAGTGTGGCTGATATTAAGAAATTATTTATTTTAGTGGTTATAAATATTACATATTATGAAATCAAAAACTATGGGCTTATAAATAAAATAAACATTATTCATGTTCTGAAAAAACACAATACTTTATGATTTAATAAAATTGAAGTAGCTATAATTTAAATACAATGCTACGTTTATTTTACAAAGCGAGAATGTGGAACTATTTCCCTGCAATTAACCCGTGTGCAAGTCCGTGAGAAAACATTTAACTTTTAACAGTTAACATGCATATGATTTGTAATACATATAATGAAATACTTATGTCATTAATTTTTCCAAATTCACGAGTCGCTGGTCGACAATAAGGAATGAAAGTTTGCTGAACTCACATTGGGTATTCAAATTTTAAGCAACTAAACGAGTGATAGGTACGTATCTCGGAAGGATAGGATCAGAAATGATATTATCCGACAGAGAACCAAAGTCACCGACATAGCTCAAAGGATTAGCTCGCTGAAGTGGCAATGAGCTAGGCATATTTGTCGAAGAACTGACAACCGGTGGAGAAGGCAAGTTCTGGAGTGGAGACCGCGACTCGGCAAACGTAGTGTAGTACCTCCTCCGGCCCGGTGGGATGACGATCTGCGAAAGGCTGCATGCGGCAAGCTGAAGACAGGGCACAATGGTGCTGATTGGGGGAGCCCTATGTTCCGCAGTGGTCTGAAATAGATTGATGATGACTATGATGATGACAATTACGTAGTGTAATTACCTAAGTACAGTCTTTACTTATTGTCTTCTGTCAATAAGGAAGAGACAATAATACAGAGTAGATTATTGCGAAAGAAACTGCTATAATTTATAGTAAAATAATAGACCTAATGAAAATTCTAGATTCTAACTCTATAAGTCCTAACTTTACGAACCTTACGTCTTGGACGAAAAGTATTGTTTCAATAACTATTATTTACAGACACGATAAACGACTAGGAATTTAATTTCTCACCTTTAGTCAATGGGAGTGTCTGTATTACGACCTCGAAATGTCCAAGCGGCAATTGTCGACCAAATAGTAAGCTTTGAAAAGTCAGGTCTCGTAATATACCGACAAGTTTATTAGATCTGGTAACTTATTAACATTAAAAGCATTATAACCTTGTGCGATTAGCCACTGTATGTTGAAATAGTTTTGGTAGAATATTTTAGTTAATTACTGCCTGTTCTTAGCATAGTACTGTATACTGCATATATATGGATAGCTTAGCTTTCTGAATTCTACATTCGAAACCAGCATTTTAAGGAAACTTCAATTACAATTTCTTTTTTTATCGTTCCATTGTTAGAAAACGGGTCTCGTCGCAGAATGAGATGTTAGAGCCACCGTCTGTGGTAGTTACTAGACTTCACACGTTTTAGAGATTTTTTTTAATTCTAAGGAGTGCAGATATTCTCACTATGTTTTACTTCATCATTAATAGCATGTGAGTTTTAATATTAAAACCCACTTTTTTATTAAGAGGTGCGCGTCAGGATTAGAACATAGAACCGTCGAAAGTAGAGACTGAATTCCAAACAACTAGGCTATCACTTCTTCGTTTCCTTCAAAAATGCTAATCTCAGCTTTTTTCCCGCTTTTGCAACATAAACGAAATAGTTGTCGGTATGAATAAACCGTAAGACAAAAACAAAAAACCTAATACATATGTACGTGTGCAAATAAATGTGTAGACTCTGATAGACAATATTTTAGCTATCATAAAATATGTACGCATATGTACCGGAAACATAGATTGAGGGTATATTTTACTTTTGTCTGAGCAAGCGGAGACTGTCGCTCGGCCTTGCGGGAGGCACGTTAGGTTCATTTAACATTCCATTTACACTCGCACAGCTGTCAATAGAAATCCATTACATTTCTATGTCTAAGATTGTCGCAAGGATAAAAATTCAATTGAAACCCAGTTCATTTCTTATTATTTACTTCATAGCTTCTCATCGTCTTAAAGAAATGTTAGAAATATTATTTTTTTCAAACAAAATGGGTTTTCGAGACAGATACTGTAGACAATGAATTTTTTGGATTTCATAAAAATTGTACACTATTTACAATTCAAATTGTAAACTTAGATTACGTGATGATGGTCTCTATGGCGCCAGGAACGTCCAAATAAGGCTCTAGTTAAAATTATTCATCGTATAGAGTATTGCAAACATTTTTAAGTAACATTTTAGGGTGACTATTACTCAAATAAATTTAATAAAATTTCATTCCTTGCAAAATAAATGACGTTAGAGACAAACATTTTGGATGGTTTATTTGTACCTGGATATTTTAACATTGATAAAAGGGATATCCAATTACATTAATTAGGGTGGTAATAAAATATAGTAAGTAGGACACCTAAGAAAAATATAGCACATTGTGAAAACGACTTTAATAATAAGTAGTAACAATAACATTCATAACTATAAATAAAAAATTAAATAATAGATTTTGTACAATTGCTAAAAAATACATGAAGATATCATATCTGTAGGAGATCATTGACCGGAGCAACTGAGCGTGTTTACTATTTACGTATTTTTGTCATACGTATGGCAACAGAAATCGTAATGCACATTTGCATGTGTCTCAAACGACAACACTATTATTTTATATTCCACGCGTAGTCCAGTAGTGTGCAGTAAATTTGAAATTGCTGCAGGCTCACATTGCTCAAGACTCGACACGCTGACAATCCGATTGGGCCGGTGACATTCAAATTACGCACATTTTCCATTGTTCTTTACGAATTAATTCTGTCTCTTTGATACTCGACAGCTTTATTTATTACAAGTACATTCATAAATTTAAATTTAAATACTGAATAAAAAGGAATGTAGGGACCTGAGAAGACGTAAACTGAATGAATGATAATTACAGAAGCTGAAATGCTGGTAATGAATGAATCATATATTAGTTTTAATTGAATATATATAATTGTATAGACTAATTTTGATTGAAGTAATTTTAATCACGCTATTTGTGCTTACATTAAATAAGAGTGCTATATTATAGTAAATAACGCATTGATGAATAATTCAACTGAATTTGAATGTTTGCAACGAGCAAAGCCAAAACCTGATTTGAAAGCCAACATCTATGAAATACAAGCCCACAAATACTTAATTCAATGTACTCGTAGTTTGTTTATTCGATGACTCAAGTAAGATTTAATACTAAATTTTATTTCTATACTCGATTGTATATTATACACAGTTCAGTATTCAGGCTCCCATACAAAAGTTCCTGTATTCATATCTGGGCTAAAAGGTTTTAAAGGGTTTTATAGACGCGCGTAAATTTTCACATAAAAATGTATATCTTAAGATTAAATAACAATTGCTCTAACGATGAAGGAAAATATCACGAAAAAAGTTGTTCACCTTAGAATTGTCAGCACGGTTCGGTAAGGCGTGTGAATTCTGCCAGCAAGCACTTGGCCAGCGTGGCAGAATATGACTTTAATTTTTGTCATTCTGAGAGGATACGCGTGTTCAACAGTGGAACGATATGTGAATTGTTAATAATTATATATACCGATATGTGGTAAATCCCAAGGCTTACCAGTAAAATCGGATAATTGACGTTAATGGTAAAAGTCCAAACAATTCCTTGATGATTGGTAATTTCGGACGTTTAATCCTTTGCACTTCGAATGCCCGGGAAATCTTTACAATGAATCTTACACTCAGTGGAGTAAATACGACAGTTTTGCATACATTCCGTTTCTTGTCTCACCAGTCTCCGCTAACAGTTCTTGGTTCTACCGGTCTTCTTAGAAGACTATTATATTATGTTATATAACAAATAAAATACTACCTTTATCATAGGGATAAGGATAGTTTTTTATTTGTTCTTTTGGCTCTGGACGTTGCAACAAGAAAAATATTATTTTTTCCAGATCATTCTTCTAACGTAAACGTAACATCACGCCTATAACCCCGAAGGGTAGGCAGGAGAGTGTAGTACACTCTGACGTTTCACGAGTTACGTTAAAGTCCCAATAGGTTGTGAACCTATTGCCATACACCGTGCACAGATCCATACTCCTGCCTCGTTGGTCGAGTGGTTGCAAGCGCGACTGCCGAACGTGAGGTCCTGAGTTCAAATCCTGGGTTGAGTGCTATTAGAATTTTCTAATTTAGAATATCTAGTAGTGACTCGGAGCCTGGATTTGTGCCCGGTGTAGGGCAATAGGCTCACCACTTACTCGTTTTCTATGAGATTTAAACATAACCGGTGAAACGTGAGAGTGTACTACACTCGTCTGCCCACCCCTTTGGGCGTTACAGGCATGATGTCATGTTTATGTTTAAAATTTGTTGGGAATTATATTTTCTAAAATAGTAATATAACTTAAGATTTAAGTGTAAATTGATAATAATGTAACAATATTAAACAGAATAATTGTTTCGACAGATTATCACAATGGAGGTCCGGGCGATCGTGCTGTGCGTGTGTCTCGCCGTGGCGAGTGCCACTCTCGAGGTTGTAAACCAGTGGAGTTTACTGCAGTTTGACTTTCCACCAGACCCGGTGCTATTGGAAAAGTTTCAACCAGAAAACACTGTTCCGACGGGCTTGGAGATCGGATGGGATCGAATATATCTAGGTATTCCGAGGCTACGAGCTGGCGTTCCAGCCACGCTGGCTTGGGTGCCCCGCGCCCTACCTCCAGGTGTCAGCCCCGTATTACAGGTACGCTACTAGTACATTGAGTAAACCTTCTCTGTCTGAAAGCGAACCAATAGTATCCTTATATGGATAAATGTCTTGATTTGCTTGGCGAAACAACTATGTATTAATTTTATGTACATAGCTTACTCGTTATGTTACTGATGATGAAACCAATTGGTGGAAATTACCGTTTTCACTACAGGTTCATGTAAAAAGCGTCAAAGCCATTTCTGGAGTCCTTTGATTTAATTATAGCAGTTTATCAGGGTAGGTACGCTAATTAAACGCTCTGTAACATTATAATGATTAAAAATTTGCATTTTACGCATGAGATATAACATACAAAGGTAAACACCAACTCCGCAAGAGTGTTTTCGTACTCATTTACGATTTTTTTTATTCTTTATGTACACACATTAATTATATAAAGAAAAATAGACGAGATCGGTCGTACAAGTCGTTGCCTTATAAATATGCCTATTAGTCATATAAATTTGCTGCGAGAGGGTCACTCGCCTAAAAGCCACGCCTACTTTTTTTACTGACGTTACCTGAAATTTACGACGGCTTCAGACCTACAAGCAATTCGATAGAGGGCTTAGGTTAGGTAAATACCGTCAGCAAATAAAGTTGCACAGAGTGTTAAGATTTCCAATTGACAAGTTATGGTACACGCTTGTGGCTTACGTTTGCACGCCAACCAACCACGACGGTCACGAGAAAGCGTGAAGGGCAAGCCACATATTGCTTTGACCTTCGTGAGCTGTCGCTGGCCACAACTATGACACCGTGGACACCATTATAATCTTGTTTCATATTTTATTCCATCATGGATAGTATCTATATTTAATAAAATCAAAAACAAATTAAGCCGTGGCTGACTGCTGTACCTACCAGTGGCGTAAAAGTGCTGAAATAGTTGAGAACAGCAGAAAACACCTCATACATGCAACTAATACATATGGAAATAAGAGACTGAGCCGGCTATGGCTGGTACTGTAACCGAAATGACTATACAACTCCCTTTTTAGGAGACAAACCCTTAAGTTTGGAAATGCGGGTTCTTTTTTTGCATTATTCAACATTACTGGTACGCTCTACAAACCTAATAAAGTTTTAATCCTTATGTAAAATACAGTCGATTCACAAAAACTGTAGAATATAGATGTTGCTAAAGACATAATTAATACTAAACTCCAACCTCATGATTTTTTTGTAGCCACAGTGGCTTAGGTAACGGCTTTGCTCGTTCATTTCAAAGCGTGTGAGTTATAATATGTAAATTAGATGTGGAATAATTAATGGCCCTGAGTGCGTGTATAACGAAAATTACAATATTTTTGGCCAGACTATCTTTCAATCTAACAAGCGACTATATTAAAAACTAACGTTAAATATCATAACATAATATAAGAAGTTAATAAAAAATGGGTATTTAATTGGGATAGGTATATTAAAAGACAATACAGAGACTGCGCAAATAGAAGGTCGCCTACGCATGGAACGCGATGCGGGATTCTATCTTACGCTTTTAGTGTCTATTATGTTTTGCAATAGAATAATTTTTATGAAAGTTAAACAATAACTTTAAAAAGTATACTATAAAGTAAGGCGCGTTGCATAATATTGATTATAGAAGGATTGTTTTAGCTTTTATACAGTTCATTTTATATTCGTTATTCAAGTTCACTTAATGTTTGTTATAATAGTAATATAATAAGATAATACCTTTATATCTCTATTTGTGCAAAATACTTAAGCCATTTAAATTATACTAAGAAATCACTATTCCGATGAATTATTATTTTTTTCCTTATTTGGTCCCTTTCGTTAAGTACTTACATTAATAAAGTAATAAATTCTCGATTTTGAATCTAAATTAACAAATTAATAATAATTCTACTACAATATGTTGTATATGAAATGCATTTGTAATGATACCGTTAAAATAACGCGTTAATATTGCAAGGTCTTTGAGGTAGGTACCACAACTCTCTTTCTTCATTTTGTTCTTACGATCCATTGTGTTCTTACGATTAAGAAACATGCATATTTTCGACCTGACCAGTGATTTAAATCGAAGCAACAACACAAAGAAACAGGACGTACTCGCGTAGGAGTTCTTGACACGGCGCCCGGTCCCTGGCACGACCTTGACTTAAGAGCATTACTCGTACAATTCACAAATGAGCCCGCAAAGCCTGCTAATTACTTTACGCTGATTGCTACTGGTGAATAAATGAAAATGTAATTTGATACTATTATACAAGTCGCGATAATGGTAACAGGGTCTATAATGCTGAACCATTTTATTTTTTAAGTCTTTTGACTTCCTCGTTGGTCGAGTATGACCACTCTCAAGTGCGACAGTCCATCAAAAGATCCTGGGTTCGATCTCTAAATCGAGCAAATTATTAAACTATATTGAAATCTACTGCTTGACAAAAACTTGCTCCCGGTTACAAAGGTCCACTGTGCATAGTGCACTGGGATTGGTAAACTCATATTTATGTAGGTTCATATTATAATTATTATCACTTTCGCGCTTTAGAACGATGAAACTTTGTCATCTGTCAAGTGTCGGTCAATAGGAATATTTATAATTATTATTTAAATGTAGGCACAGTATTCGTCACCGATCTTAACAAAGTATCATGACGAATAAATAAGTTTCATTCTGTATTTGCGAGGCATTTAAAATTTGACTAGCAACTAGCGACTAGTGTTTTCGTTTTGTTAATATGCCTTATTGGCCTTACACAATATGTGAACTATTATTGTTTTTTATTATAAGATATTGTTTATATATTACTAAATTATTTTTTGCAGGCCTACCCTGATTGGTCGTGGCACTCGGCTGGCCGTGGTGATATCAACTGCACAGGCCTTATATCTGTGTACAGGATCCGTGCCGACCGATGTAACAGAATCTGGGTACTAGACGCCGGAGTGTTCACCAGTTTGGACGACTTCCGCCGCGTATGTCCTCCCAAGATCCTGATCTTTGACATGGCCACTGACCGTTTGGTAAGTCATTTTAATAATCACACATACACCCACAGGCACACACGAAACAAACACACACGCACACGCATTTATACGCAACCACCGACAAACGAGCGCGCGCGCAGCCGCACAGACATACGCATAAGCACTCGTGTACACACGCAGAAACACATTATCTACACATTCTCTT
>DWME01003464.1:0-18251 GCA_018244795.1 Parelbella ahira ahira | reverse complement strand
ACGCTTTTGAATGTTCAAACGGCTCTACTGTAAAATTTGCGATTTCAAGTTAGCGAGTTATACGTAGGAGGTGTCGACATAATAATCATTTTATAGTAACAAAATGGCTATGGAGTATGAAGCATAATATAAGATGGCGAGGGGGTTAAGATGTTCGAAGCTTTATATTAGAAGTCCGAGCTAGCTTCACCTGACCCTGGTGCCCCCTGCTATACAACAGACGTGGCTGCGACGACCGGTTGGCCGCAATATAGCGAATCTCTCTAGACATAGCAAAATGTCTTGGCCTCAGATGAGCAGAAGTGAAAACAGAACGAGATGCCGTGCTCTGCAGACACAAACTCTGCCTAGCGTAGTGATTATAGGCTAAAACCCAATTAGGGGAGGCCTACGCCCAGCACTTGACAAACAAGCTGATAATTATAATAATGGCGTATACACTTTCAACCGATGATTAAACAAGCATTGTCAGCACATTCTAATCGTAACGGTAGAACTTAATAAAATGTTGCCAGTTTATATTTTAATGAATAATGTTAGAACATTCTTTTTATCCAGTCGACCTGTTTTTAGGTCAATATCAATTTATTTTTTACTTCAATATGGCATTGATTAAGATAATTTTCCACTTTGGCACTATTGGCCGACAAATAAAAAATTTTATGTGCAAACCCTCACAACATTGTTTTATAACATCTACTGTAATAAAAATTGACTATATTACTGGCAACACTGCGATGCAGTTGAAATGTTGAATGTAAGAATACAATACACGAAAGAAAGATTAGCTACTCATTATTACAGGTTTATAGTTTTAAATAGGAAAGTTACATGCTATTATGTAGAACGTTCCGTTGCGTTTTTGGTTCTTTACATTGTTGGCGTTTGTCATCAATAATTGTTAATGAATACTTTGAAATACATTAATATCGTCTATACCGCAAGATAACTCAGCGTAATACTTTTTTCGGCTTTTGTATAGCTTTTATTAAAATTGCAATACGTTTAATGAAAACTGATTAACAGGACGCTAAACTCGCTTGATCAATTAATGCGTTAAGGTTGGACAATAACAAGGACATCCATTTCGTTTTAGTGCCTTAATAATCAGAGCCGCAATCTGGTGGATGGTAGTTTCCAAAAATGTTTAGCTCGTAAAGACTGGCGAGGGTTATGAAGAGCAGGTACCACACCATCAGTACAGCGCCGTACTTGCGGTCCAGTTTCCAGCCGTTCGCGTGCGTCGCGACCACCAGGAAGATCACAGTGGAGAATAGAGAGAGAGTTGAATAGATCAAGCCTGACGGAGGAAAAAAATTTAAGAATTACTTGTACAAAATACTGACTACTGATATTGAATTATTCTTATTATAATCAACTGGTACAATTGAGTGGAAGCTCATCATTTTCAAGCTCAGGAGAGCCAACTTGTAGCAAAAACATATTCAACTGGTAGGTACAGTTTACAATCAAGATTTGACTTTGAGTCTTTAAAAATGTAAAAAAATGTCTAATTAAACCCTAAACAGTCTAAGCAGCGACCTCGCTGCTATCGGCGGTAGCTCACAAGGAAGGGTCTTAGTGGGCTCTAACACTAGTCGGGTTATTACAAAGAAATACGTGAGTTAATCTGGTATATAATGCCAAGTAGTTAGACATTGTAGACATTCTCACATGCCACCTCACTTCGTATATATTTATAGAAATACACTTATGTATCTCACCTTTGCTGATGACATTGACGTGGCTGCCCGGGTGGATGATGGCGGTCTGGATGAACCACGGCAGGCCGAGACACACCAGTATGTCGAATACGTTGGAGCCTACCGCGTTTGATACCGCCATGTCCCCATATCTGGTAATATTTTGAAACGATTATAATGTACATTTATATATCGAATATGAATTTACCTAATAGTAGCATCCACTATAACTAGATTAGTGGTTTTTATTTCAATTTCCTACTCTGGAGGCCTGGCCGCTGCTTCGATCGGTATTCCGCAATGAGGCGCGCGCGCCGCTCGCCCGTCCGGCATACGTTGCGTATGTGTTAGGTATAAATGGATATCAAATAAGCCAATGTGACGTAAGATCTAGATCAACGGCTAGGGCGGCAAAAGCATTTGCACACTCCCACAGGTTTCATAAGAGTTCCAAGTGTTCTCGAAAAACCAGCCTCACTTTAACCGCCTTGCAAAAGACGGAAACAGGTACAAATATTTTCTCCTAGCAGATGCACAGTCACTGGTGTGAAGTTTAAATGAGTTCCCTAAGTCAGTACCCCTCTTTGATAACAGCGAGAGAAGAGAGAGCATCGGGCACCGACACTCCAGCCGCGACGAACGTCAGCCCCATAACAGTGTCAGGAATTCCCAGTGTAAAGCCTGGAAGAAATACATAGCCACGTATAGATGTTATTTTGTCCTTGTAAACAAAGGGTGGAGTTAATGACAATTGACTTTTCCTATATCGATAAGATCGACCGATACTTGTAGTATCTTCTTTGTCACCGTATAAAAGCTACTTTTCTTACCAGGATGTAGGAGGTATATCTAAAAAATCATAAATAATAACACGTAAATATTACTCACCAATAATGGTTATCATCCAGACCATGAAGTAGGAGTAGAAAGAGATCCAGAGCATGGAGATGATGAAGGTTATCGGGTACCAACGGCCGCGGCAGTCCGGCATGGTGTGACGGCAGGTCCAGTGGATCGGGTACGCTACGTACCAGCACGCCATCTGCAGCTGGTCTACAAATTAAGAGCAAAAAAAAGATTCAATTCGTAGTCTCTTTATACGTATTATAAAAACAATACTTGGTCCATTTAATTCATTAATTGGCTTGTTATCGTAACGTCTATATCCAGCTTGATTTGAGCGAAATCCTAGATTGACCGATTAAGACGCACAAAAAATAATATTGATATAACCCGCACTAGGCCAGCGTTATAGGTTATGGCCTAATCTTCTCATTTTGAGAGGAAATTCTTATTCTAACAGTGGAATGATACTCGTAAAAGGGGCGAGAAAAAACCTAAAACTGAATGCTAAAAACTCACTGGCGCCTACAGGCTTCTCCAGGGGATTGACGGCTGTCTCCGGATTGTAATCCTTCGCCTTGTAATAGGCGGGCATAGAAGGTGCCTGAAAAATATTTTTTTTTAAATTGTAAAGCTATAAAAACATTTTTCTTTTAGGAAATGACACAAAAACATAGGTATATACATATGTGTATTTGATTTCGGGTGGAAATGGAAATATGTACTAACGGAATGTATACAATGTATCTTTTCATATATGTATTTGAAAAGAAACATTCCATTCGTTTTTGTTAATTCATTTTCATCTTTAAGCTCAAGTAAAATAATACTATTAAGGACATTTTATTTTTGTTTCAAAGATCGCCATACTGCGTTTGACCGTGTATATTTCTCAATCAATAATAATAATAATGATATACCTATTATTTATTGGAACTTCGCTTTCCAGTTCTTTTTCATTTTATAAAAAAAATACAGTTATAGTAATGATCTGGTAATTTTTACCAGCGGTACAGCCGAAGGTTGCGATTCTTGTGTTGGCTGCTGGGTGATCGTGGGCGACTGCGTTTGCTGAGCTGGTTGAGGTTGAGGAGGCGGTGGCTGTGCATTCCAAGATGGAGCTTGCCTCTGAAAATATAATTACCAATAACATCCGCAACAAGCTCTACGCCCCAGTAACTACCGCAAGTACCATTTAGATATTAGAGGTAAAAATTCTTCAGGAGTAATTTTTCATTTAGAAGCATAGAGATAGCATATGGTCTGAAAGTGTCAACTACCGCATTTCCTGCAATGTTGCAATTTGACAGAATTATAGACCATAGTCAAAAAATCATAGATAATATTGACAGAAATATAGAACAAAATTGTATAATACCGATTCATCCCAGGCCTGGTTGGGATCCCATTCTTGATTAGGATTCCAACCCTGATCAGCGTTATACGCCGCGTTCTCGTATGCACCATCAGGATTGTAGGCTGTGGACAAATCAGATCTAAATAAGACTAATTAAATAAGACTACATGGAATATATAACTTTCCTTTCATTAGCGTCAATGTCAATGGCTTGCCGTAATAAAGGTTTGAACACCTTTATATTCAATCTAATCGTGAGGTGTTTGTGGTACAGGTGACTAGAACTCTTGCAACGTCTTCAAACGGGCTAAGGCGAACAGGGTCAACTTCAACACCTCAAAAACACAGTCTATTGCAAAGCGGTGGTAGTTTGTTTTACCGCTTTCTTTTAAGGTGAAATCCTTAGATTTTGGGAAGCGATATCTCATCAGCCGTTAATAAGACTTTTAACTCGATTCCATCAAGTCGAGAGCGAAAACGGCTGAAAAGAAGCTTTATTCTGAACAGAATGAAGTAGGACCTGTCGGCTCGCGAGGTGACTCCTTGGTCTGGCCGTCCATCTGCGCGTACTGCCCCTCGGCTGCCGGCGCGGTCGGTGCTGGTTGACCCCCGGCACTCCTAACGACATACTCAATACAGTACACGATATTTCAAAGAAAAAAGTTGTTAATGGTATACAACATCTACCTGTAAAATTAAATAATTCCAGTGTTGTATTGCTATCACAATCAAACCGTACAAGAATTCGTTTCCCGCTAAAAAAAGTTCCCTATGATAGTAAAGCTGACTATAACACATTTTATCTAGCCGTTCTGCAGCCATGACGTTCCTTATTAACATTATTTTTTTCTTTTACATCGTTAGGATAGCTGTACACCTTAGTGTTTATAAAAAAAAAATCTAAGGCGGATAAAGGCTATCAACTCGCTTTTGGCCAGCGCGGCAGTCTATGGCCTATATGTCTTACCCGGAAAGGCAGTATTCTGTTGGAAAGTTTATAAACCTGGCAGTCTGTCGTGGCAGCTAATATTTTTCTTCAATTATATGAACATAAATGAAACTAAATTTATGAAATTCTTTATACTTTCTCCCAAACCTTTGTAGGTTTATGAATGTTATGTCAAACCTGTATGTGACCAAGGCAGCTTGTTCTTCCCTCGTGGGCAGCTTGAACGGCAACGGCAGAGTGAGAGCCCAGCGTTCCAGGGCCACGTTGAACCGGAGAGCCACGCAGTATACTCCATACATTATCAGCATGAAGAGAGCTTCTGGCCTAAAAGTACATTCGAGTCCGGTTTGTACCATCATCAGAAAGAAGTAACAGAGGTTCGATATACATCATATTATGATGAAAACAGACATACAATAGACGAATCCTTTTTATACCTACTATCTCATAGCTTAAGTATTAGGTACTACTAGCTTACTATTTAGTAGATTAAGTAGCAGAGGGTGTTTAAGCAAACAATATGTTCGCTACTATCAAATCTAGTTGAAATATATCAATAACTTAGTTCTTACAACTTAGTAATGTAAGGATATAAATATACTTAAAAACTAGGGAGGATATTACGCTTCTCTGTCTACCTTGCCGTTATAACGTAATATTAATCACTTACCAAGACACGTAACCGTTGGCGATGGTGCACAACATGACCAAAATGGAGATGGCGTAGAAGAAACAGTCGCGGCAGAGCGGCCACCAGTTGAGGTGCGACACGGTGCCGGCGCACAGCGCGCACACCGAGATCACGAACATGATGTTGAACACCGCCGAGCCGATCACACCGGACACACCTGAGACAGACCGTTGGACATCACCATTTTTTATTATATAATAGCGCTTGGCCGCGATCTGCCTGCGATCTCGGTTGATAGTAAGCGCAGATGCGTCTCAAAATGGAGCGCGAATGCCTAGGAAAATTTTATTCGGCCTTGCTTTGAAGAGTTTTAGATTGAACGTGTAGGAAAACACAGATGCTGGCACAGTATTCCATTCCTTGGATGTCTGAATGAGAGAACATTATCGTGGAACGTAGTCTATCTCAATCCGGAGATGGATATGTCTCCCCTATTAAGTGCCATCAGTCCGTGACCTCGCCTTGTCTTATCATCGGACGTAGCACACTAATTTATCACTGAAAAGTACGTTTTAACAGGCAGCAAGTCGCTTCGACTCCTACAGTCAGCTATACCTAATAGGATTATTGGTGTTGGTTCGTTTAGTACTCATTAGTTGCTAATAACGCGATTAGTAGAAAAACGCCCGATACCTACATAACGTTTATACATACAATAGGCAGAAAGTACCGTGTGGACTCTTAAAGAGGTACTTTTTTAACATTTATCACTTTTTTCATAATAAATAAATAAATCACGAATGTTGGCTATAAACCTTTTAGTTGTTATAAAATGTGGCGTTTTTTTCATAAAAAAGTAAGTTTACCAATATCGTCTTGAGCACAGAAGACACCAATGACAACGGTAGCTAATTCTGGAGCTGAACTGCCGGCTGCCATAAACGTGGCGCCGGCAACATCTGGCGCTAGCTGCAGTTCTGCAAGAAAATGAAACAATGATTATAAACATAAAAACAAAAACATTCTTCTCAAACCGAGACGAGATCCTTCTCCAAGAATGGATCTATAGGAGAACTAATCACAAATATTACGCTTAGTACCGTTACAGAATTAAAAAGAGTATATAATAAAACTATGGAAGTTGTCACGGAAAAGTTACAATTGGTGCGGTTTCTAATGAAAGAGATTGGTTCATGGACGCTGGGTTCCTGATAATAGAGATGATGGGTTACCTTCGCAGATTCTATCGAGACTGGACACGAAGTATTCATCGCAAACAATCGCCAGTCCGATGAAGGTGAACACGGCGACCAGAATGTGGATGATCAGCCCGCCATGCTTCCTCGCGTTCTGACCCATGAGCGGTTGAGGGAACTGTTGAAGGGCGATGGAGGGATTAGGAATGGTCAATGCTGATTCTAAGTCATGTGAACCACAAATAAACGACCTCATATGCTGAAGCAGGCAATATGATATCAGTAGATATAAAATATATAGGGATATAAATCTACATGTAAATTCATGGAATACTCTGTACACTTCATTTAGTATACACAGCATAAACGTTATATACTTATACTATAGTCAGAGTAATCTCAGACACAAACGACCTTCACTGGGTTGACGGGTCCTGTGTCGAAAGGACTCAGGTCTCTTAACCCTAACAAAATGCGTGCAAAATGCAAAATGTATTAGCGTCAAATGTTTTGTCAACCTGTTCAATGGCTGGCGGGGTACAATTTCTCAGCGGATGCACGGTAGGAATGGCATCTTCCTCTTCCGCCACCTCTATTTCCTCAGTCTCGCGAGTTTTTTCCATTTCTTGATCCTGAAAACATTTTTTTTATTAGTGTATTAATTTACACTGATTTATTTATAGAATACATTTAGGTTAACACCATTTAGAATAAAGGAGGTTTTAGGTAATTTAGTATACTTTAAATATATTACTACACTTTGGGTAACTTAGCATGACTTAGGTAAAATTGTATTGTAGGTGATAGGAGGCGCATGTCGCTCGAGGCAGCCATCTAACCAAGCAGTTGCTTAATAACAATTTGCGTTTCAGTCTAAAATATGTATTTGCCAGGTCATGTAGATATCCAATAACTCGACTATTTCGGTCATCATGACCGGCAACGCGACAATGATTAACCTTGAATCGGACAGTGCTAATTGCACTCATAATAACTTTTACTAATTAGTATAATGTTCCTAGTAACATTATTCGTTTAATGCTGTAACTAACAGTTCTATTAATAACTAATAATAGTTAGGATAACTAACATTAACACCCCTATTCCTACAGTCCTGTAGGAGGTAAATTTTTAAATGTCTGTTTGCGGCAACAGCTATTTACGATTCACTTCACTTGCTACTCTCGTCCCATATGCAATTTACTGTGTAAGGTTTTACTGCTTTTCTATTTTGGTTAAACTTAACTAAGTCGGTAGTAAAAATGGTTTTATTTATTAAACAGTTCTACTTTTAATAGTTCTAGATTCTTAAAAATGACGCTTAAAGAGAGAACTATATTTATCGTCAGGCGAGATTTTTACCAATCTAGAAGTTATTAATGGTTTGTGAATTTATTTCAATTTCATTAATACCTACCTAATTTGATTATATGTGTACGTAAATCTTGATAATAGTGAGTATAGAGTATACTAGTATAGTAAGTAATAAAAAAATTCTTAAAATATCTTATGATTTTTATATTTACATAAATTTTTTAATATTTTTCCAAGGCCTTTCAATAAGTTAACGAAAGAACGTTGACGAAACTAAAAAGTAGCCTTTTTGAATGACCGTGATGTGAAATACGTTTAATTCCTTTTGAATATTTTCAGTACTTTTAATATCAACAACATGTCCACATCAAACGATTACATTTTATATTACGAGGACAACGGACATATAGATATTTTCTACATTTAAAAAATTTATAACGAATCTAACATTACTTTCTACATTACTTGCTTTCTTTTACTTGGCAAGCTCCCAGTTCAATTAGGCTAGGTACATATACATATAACACAAAATTACACACGAATATTATATTGCGGAAATAACTTGAAAGAGTCAATCTTGAATATCAGTGACTACTTTATAGGAGTATGTTTAAAACTCACTTGGTCAACAGCCCGTGTTAGATGTGCCGAAGTTATGCAGGCACTTATATTAATATTTACAATTAATTTATTTGAATACTGTTTAAAGGTAGAGTCAGGAACAAAATTTATACCTCTTCATAGCCGGCGTCTTTTTGTTTTTTCTTCTCGCCTTCATCCGCCTCATCTATTAGTCCTTTCGATGCTTTCTTTCCACCTTCGGGCGGTTTCCCCGCCTCTCCCTCTGGCTTTTTTTCTGGGCCTTCTGCCGTAACAACTTCGCTCTCTGGAAACATTATAGATCGGTTGTTGCGTATTACTTTAAAGAAGCATTGTTTAATATCATAATAAATAGTTGGGAGCAATCTGCCCACCAAATTACTCAACTGAAAAATTGTTCCAAAAAAATTTCTCATACGTTACCTTTACCCAGTTGGGGGTTAGTAGATGCAGTTATTTTTACAGTAGGAGACACATTCGTCTCCACGACACTCTCCGTTTTATCTGCTGGTTCGGAAGCCGTGCCGAGCATCGCTTGGAACACGGAATACGTGATGAAGAACACGGACACCGTGAGCCACCGGTGCCGGCGCGGCCGTCTCATCCTCTACAACAAGAAAACATCACTATTGTAGCGGTAATTCAATAACAGTCGCTTTTTGGTAACTCTAATTAAAAGCAACAACGCTAGCATATAAATTATCTCGTCCTTAGCATTAATAGAGGAAAATGTTAGGTATAAGCCTGAATCAACTCACGCTGCAGAACAGTCGAGTTCAAAACGGTCTACAAAGATTTAAACGTAATTGATAATTTTGTGCAACAATCCTTTGATCAACAGTGTCATCCAAAAAGAATTACTTTAAGGATTTGAGTATCACTTGCTGTATCGAATAAGACCAATATCGCAAGTAAACTTACACACCTTAGAGTTCTCCATAATATTCTACCGTGTGTATGAAATTTGCCTTGAATTATGAAAGGATTAATAAATGAGGCGAATATAATAGACAGACAAAAACTCATTATTGTTAACATAGACAGTAAATTCTACATATAAAAACACAACTCACAACAAAATGTAATTAATAGAAAAAATAGGAGACCTTTTCATTTTATCGTGATGTTTTTAGGTAATACCTACAAAGGTTCAGACAGAAATAAAGAGATTATCGTGGAACACGAAAAAGAGAAAGTATAATGAGAGTGATAAATGTAGAAGTATGTCTGGTCTGCAAGGATGAAAAATTTGGTACCCTGCACTCTTTGCCTACTCCTTAAGTAGATTGGTGTGATATTATGATAAATATAGCAATACCTTGATATAGAATAGAAATATAGAAAATCGATGCTTACGGCCAATCAGAATTCAGTAGTGATATATTATTTTAGCAGCATTATTTAATATTTTGTGTTTTCAACGAGATACTACACATTTTCAACGTCTGCATTTAATTTATAAAACGTTTCCAAATATCGCATGACTTCTTAATTCCTATATACTTATTAAATCCATTTCCAATTATGTCAATGTTAAATATACCTACATAAAATGACATTTCACATATAATATTTATGTAGGTGATTGCCACAGATTAAAATGACTTCCTAAAAAATAATATTTACCTTATTTTGAAGAATTATACCACCCATTGCTCGATTTATTCTCACAATAAAAATACGAAATAATTTACTTCACCCGTTTTAATTATTCACTCATTTTAATTATTCATTTTCATTCTATACATTTGCTTTCATAACATTTTCGTCTTTTATGCATTTAAAGTAATAAAAAAATTCTAATATAAAAACTGCTTACATTACAATCGGTAGGACCCGAAAAAGTATTGTGAAAATATTAGAATCATTTTAACTATGTATAATATAACGTTCTTCTATCACGAAAGAAAATCGCTTACGATCGCAAATGGGGAACTCTTTCAAATGTGATAAAATACCAGGTCTCATTTATTTCTCTCTTACACGATTACATTTTATTTTAATATAGACACTCACACATTTTTTTATTTTATATAATTATAAAGAATTTAAACATTGGTATTTTTTATAAAACCACGACAAATGCGTAAGGATGTTGTTCGTCGACTGATCGATACTGTAACAGGTACGGAGGACTAGTGACGAACGTTACGTCAAATACTGAATTGTTTTATTTTTAGATAGAAGATAAGTATAGGTTATGGACTAGTTAATTCCTGTTACATTACGGTCTAAATGTTCCTTGATGATCAATCAAAGAGCATTTATCAACTAGTATCATTGAAGAGAGTTAGTCTTAGTACATAGATAGTAGGTACCTACTTAGTTTGCAATTAGAAAAATTATTTTTCGTAAACGTAAAAATAAAATTTAAAATTTTGAATAAAAATATTGCGTATTTTATCTACACGAAGTGTATACTTTGATACTATTTACGATTTATTGTGCTTATAACTGATTATTGAATATTTAAATCGGTTCAAAAAGTGTATCTATAATTATATATTTTTTACTGTCTTAGTATTCATATGTGCTCAATTTTTAATTACTCTAGTGGTCGAGGTCGCCAATCATTATGACATTTAAATGTAAATGTTTATTGTTTTAATCGATAGAAAATGTAAATTACATCTAATGAAGTGAATTCTAAGGAATCAGGTTTCCAATGCATTTAATAGAATAGCTTGGAAGTTATATGTATAAGCTCATTAAGAATCGTTAATAATTTTTTAAATCCATTGAATTGCTATTATAACAAATATCACAAAACCTGGTGTACTTTAAATAAAAGATATTATATGATGTTTTTTTAATTTAAATTTTAAAACGCATTATTAATTCGTTATAGATCTTCTTTAATTATGAAATGTAGGTAGCTGTCTTAATTACGCTTAATCTAAAGAGTGTTCCGGGTTTCATTTACTTTTAATACACGTGCCTTAAATTTAATACATGTGCCCCCTACACTTCTGCTAAACAAAAAACATTAACTATACGGACGAAACTTATAAAAACTGTTACCGTGTATAATTCTATAACGTTTTTGTATATTCAACGTTACATTGCCCGGTAAGAGGGTCGAGATTCAGAGCAGCGTGTTCAAGTAGTTAGGTCGAGTGGCAAGCTACATTCCATATAGTGGACAGACATGTGAATTAATATGGACATGCGCTTCTAATTCAGGAAACATTTATATTGATATCTATGTATTGCCTGCTCTGGTGGTAATGTGGATAATATATAAAATTGTGGTCACACTCAACAAATACTATTACTAAGTACTCAATAATCAAAATCCTTTACATAGTCAAAGAACGAGTCCGAAGTAACTTATAATAGTTTGTGTGAGTACTTCCCGAATCTTAGAGAATCAATTATTATGATTCTATCATGACGTCAGGTCCTTTACAGTGTACGTAGAAAGCACCCATTTACAAATATCTCTCTTTACAGACCTGATGTGCTCTTTTTACATTCATGTACACGCACGCCAGTTTCGGAGAATTCTGTCTTCCACATCAGCCAGTATCTGATAGGTCATGGTTTCAATGGTTCGGCATCTGCATTCATCAACATGGCTTGTACTCTGTGTTGTCATTCTTTCATCAGCTATTCTTACTTATTATATGGCTTGTTATATCGGAACACGGCTGTACGAACCTAGTTGAGGTTGTTTAACCAACTAAACCTCTTACGAAGTCGTTGTTAAATTATTTTTTATATTTTTTAAAACAAGTATGGTAATGGCATGTTAATTTTTTT
The DNA here is from genome assembly GCA_018244795.1 of Parelbella ahira ahira. Classification (NCBI taxonomy): domain Eukaryota; kingdom Metazoa; phylum Arthropoda; class Insecta; order Lepidoptera; family Hesperiidae; genus Parelbella; species Parelbella ahira. Next base: position 5,896 of record DWME01003464.1, on the reverse strand, counting down.
ATTAGGTACATGATGTAGTAAGTACGTACATACGTATGATGCTAAATGTACTACTCCTGGCTGAAAAATGCCCATTAACGTTCGCTGTGAATACTCTAATTATATTCAATGTGACGTCTGCTTGCTCAGTTATGTAACCGTGTATGCAGAGGGTAATGAATGAAAGATGCGTAGAGGTGATATTGTTGCACATAGCGCTAGTTAAAGGGTTTTGGGTGGATTATGGAACAAGAACAACTGCTTCGCTTTCTGTTGAAAAGAGCATCGAGAGTTTATCTTTTAATATTTCCCAATAAAGCCTCTAAAACCAATAATCTGTATAAGTAAACACATTGAGTATATGTAGGGTACTGCACGGTCTAATAAAATAAGTTTGCATTTTGTAATTTCGCCTTTAGAACCCTTGCAATATTTTTACGTTATAACACTTTCGACCAAACCTGAAGAACGTTCGTAACTACGGTAGGTCTGGACCATGCTCCACCAACCAGCCAATGATTTTATGTTCCGTTGAATAGTTGGTAAGAAATTAGACATCTATAAGGATATGAATGAGTATCCAAATACAATCATTACACATGTACATAAGTAACTCTTATTGTCCATTTATAACTACAAAAACAATTCTCATACACACAGACAAAAATTATTCAAATTCGCAATATATTTGTCACATAATTAAATACAACATTGATTATTTTCGAACATAATAAGATGTACAATAACAAAACGGTATTGATAACCACTGAACTCGTCCGCTCATTAATATTTTGATAATAATTTATCATCGATATTGTTGTTATAAAACATTGTTATTGTCACGCATATTGTTATTGTTATAAGCAGGCACTCGCCTAATGTTGGCATTTTATTAGTGATCCGAATATTGATTAATCTTTTCTAATACACGTTTTATTTGTTCATTCGCTTGCTCTCTCGTTCTTGCGTTCGTTCCTTCTTTGGTGCTTTCATTCATTTATTTACTTATTCTCAACGAGCTGATACCCACAACTTCGTGTGCGTTGTTTATGATATTAACAATATACCTACATATTTTATGTATAAAAAGGAAATCTTAAAAATGTTGAAAGCAAAAATATACTGATATATTCGTATAATGGAAATATTTACTAGGTACTCTTATATTTATTAGAGACTAAGTACATTATAGATTTCATTTCTAAAAATGCATATGTATTCGTTTAACACTTTTATAACGTGGTAAAATGCATCAGATACTGTTAGAAACTGTACCTGTACTGAACGTGAAATTCAGTGTATATTACAGCAAAATGTAGGTACACGTTATACATATCTACGTATGTCCACTACCGAATAACGCAAACGGTTCTCAATTCGTTTAACGACCCCACAAACGCTTTGGCCCCGGGGGACGAATTTCACCGTTCAAGCTCGGACGGCTTTGGGTCGTACACTGTAGGGCAAAAAGAATTATAAACGCAGTAAAACTGTTTCGTCAATGGATTGAGTTATTTTAACCATAAGCCATAATCTTTTTTAAATAAGATATTCGATTAATAATGTTACGCAACAAAGAAAAGGCAAGGGATAGCATAACAAAAATTTATGGAATTGAAAACAATAGCTAATGAAGCTTCGTAGGCGTCCATAAAAAATGAATAGATAGGAACAGAGTCGTTGGAAAAGAAAGAGATTTGTGATTCACATTCAAATATTCACAACGTTTTCTCTAAATTAAATAATATTCTACTCCGAAGCGCTAACTCTGCACTGTTACTTTTCGAACACCTTCATATGACGTCTTCTTTATGCGATTTTGGAAAAAAAATTGTTCACGCAAGATATCGTCGCCACCACTGTCACTGATCGAAAATTTTATTATTGTTATCATATCTTTCCAACCGGTCTGGGCGATACGAGTACCTTGAAGGGTAGGCAAGGAGCATCGATTGCAAAATATTTTTCTATTCATCCTTACAGACCTGCCATATTTATTTAATATACACCATTCTCAGCCGTCTCTGTCTCAATTCGGTTTATCTGCTTTCATTACCTATTGTACATTCCCAACTCTTGCTCTCGTACAATGTCGGGATAACACGGAGTTGTACACCGCCAATCGAGTTCACCGAGTTGGAGGATGGCCTCTCAATAGTTTACCCGATGCTCTAAATACACTGTTTTCTGAACTTCAGTCTTATACGTCGCGAAATTTGATGATATAAAAATAAAGACATCATAACCAATGTAAAAATATAAAAAAACAATTGACAAACAGGGCGTGTAAATGTCCACAGTTCGAAGTGATTTCTAGAATTAATGGATAATGAGTTCAAGTTTAAATCGCGTTTTAAATAAATACGAAACGGGAATATTCAGATTGTTTATTCACTGGGCTCAAATAACGCCGCTTTAAGCGCGTTTCAGTTTACTTGAATAAACAGGTATTAAAGTAGTACTTTGTGAAAACAAACTTGCAATATCAAGAGTTTATCCTCATTAAAGGTGTTCTAGTATCTATCAGGTTAAATTGTTGAAATACAGGAAATGGTTCGTGGCCTTGAGCTAATTCGTGTATAACAACGGGTATTATGTCCTATTGGATTATTTTACGACATTCTATGGAACAGTGACGTCAGAGCTTCGCTCGCGTTTTCAAGGAAATGAGAGTTCTTAGCAACATAAAAAGAAAATTATATCTCGACCTCGATAATAAGTTAGAAGTTCCCCGAATTTTGTTAAAATTGCTTCGTTAGTTGTGCCATGAGCGTGAAAAGGAACGGATGAAAACTTATTAAAACTATTTTCTGGTCTGGTCTTGTTAAAACTAGTTTCCAGTGTGTGACCATGTGCGTCACATATTGTTACTTTTTTTTAATACTTCATATAGGTTTTATAGTCGTTAGTATTTCATTATTAATTACATTTATTGGTGTAGTTACACAAGGGTTTTAATAAACGGGCGTAATGGAATTTATTGCTCAATCATACTGGACTTGTAATTCTTATTTTAAAAATTGTCGACAGTAAGTAAGAACTTCTTAATGAAGATACTGGGAATATCACGTTCAGCGGCGACTGTCACACTAAGTTTCAAAGGAAAACTAATTACCAACATGGCCATAATCTTTGAGGAGACTTGTGTTCAGTAGTGCAAGTATAAAATGATAGACGCTGTTGACGATGAATTTTACTATCTACATATATAAAAAATAACGACAGTTAATTGGCTGCTTGTGTTTATCTATAGAGAAATGTATTATAAATTTCATTTATTATCGTCATTTTGTTTCAACATTAATATCACTTCAATATTAGGATAACCGGAAGGAGCCATTTATTTTGTCACATTTTAATTTTTTCCCGTTTTTTAATACTGAGTACTTATTCTATGTAACAATACAGGTATTGATGTGTTAATTCCGTTGTGTTTTACTTTAGTAAACTTCAATGTTAAGGAAGCTTGTCATTTGTATCTTTATTCACTTGAATTTAATAGTATTTTTAGGGTCTCAGATATAAATCTAAGACTCTAAAAATACTATTAAATTAAGCATAGGCTTAAGCCATTGAATATTCCATGGTACTTTTGTTATGTAGGTAGGTACGCTATTAAGACCTCCATAGTGAGATTAACTGTAAATCTACTCTCTACAAATAAATTCTCTTTATAACGCTATTTACCGACATAAATAAGAATTTGTATCGCATATGTGGTACGCAGATCGATTATACGACACTACCTGTTCATACCTCCTCGAGTTATAAGATTATTTAATCAGGTGCATAATCTATCTTAGTTTTGTGAGCTTCTATTGGATGAGGGGTGAGGGGAGAAGGAAGCTTCTTAGCAGCTGCACGGCCACCCACGTGAAACTTAGGGAAATGCGGTTAATATGAGTGCGAGTTTCTAGGGTACGATTTATGAAGCGTGGGATAGAGCAGGGAGAGAAAAGTAGTGATATTCAAAATGGCGTTTAAATCTAAGTTTAACGTTTAATGTTTAGAACAACCATGTTGTTTTTCTTAATTGACAGTAAGATTTCGTAAAACGGTTTTTCGTGTTCGAAATATCTAAACTTGAATATGTAAAATACATACTTCTTTAACAAGATTTAATCGTAAATAAATTTGCAAAAAACGCCTATGTTCGTTCGGCCTAAAGTACATATATTTTAGGGCGCGAGCGACAAATCCATCAGTAGAGACACAATACAAATATAGCAGTAGGTATCTTATGTTTCTCTGAATTATTTTTACGTTTTGTCGAGTAAGACCGACGCGTACTATCGAGGTAATTTTTTATTTATAACTAGGTATAATATGTGTATACAAAGTGGAGAATTGAAGGTTTCGTTATATTTACTATGTTTTAGAATCTATTAGCAGACCCATTTATATTATCATATGGCGATATTGCAGAACCTACCCTGAACATTGGGCACGGCTACCTATTTTGGATTCTTAATTATAATCTGATGTTTATAACAGTTGAAATACAAAAAGAGAAGAGCCATTAAAAGAACCTTAACAATTTCACAGTTTCTAATAGGCCTTTAGATACTTGTTTCAAGGCTAACGTAGATATACAATGTGATTATGTGTGTGTAGTAACGGTTACATATTTATACCACATTAATACGCACGTATACGTCACCGCGTCATTATAAATTGATCTACGTCAGCGTCATTGCGTTTCTCGTCAGCGCAACTAGTAATAAAGGCCCCGGTTGTTTATTTCCTCTATCGTTAACGCAATAGACTTAAAGGTGATATTGAGGAAGCGTCGGGGTCAGCGTCAATGGTCGTACAACACAAGCGTAACGCGATCAATACCGTTTCTGCTCTTCCAAACCAATTTTACATCGCGGGAACACACACAATATTTTTACATTTTGAATTACGTTTATAACGATAACAAACATCGATTTTTATTATGAGTTTTATTTAATTGAGTAACGTGTATTTCATACATTTTCCGGAATAAATAGAGTGGGAATACATTATATATTTTATGATATTATTTAATTAGACAACTGCTATTTGATACTTGTAACTGCAATTAATAGACTTTTTATAAGCTGTGAATCTTATATTTAAACTCGAGGTCTTTGTAGGAACGACTGAGCTCTTTGTCGATAACCTTCAAACCGGAGAAAGTAGCACAGAAACTCTTTTTACACATTGGTGACAGCTTGAATACAGCTGAATCTCTGCAGTAGTTGTTTACAATTATTACTATAGAATTATACACCGCGTTTAACCGAATTTTTATTATTATGATAAAAGTATAAGTATATTCCCACTAAAAGATATCTTTATATTGTCATTTTGCCATTTATTCATTAATTCTATTAGCGTTTCCTGGATTACCGTTACCATATTTCAGATATGGACCAAAAAGCCAAACTTATTATTACAAATTCATCATTAATAAAAACTGAAAATGCAGAGAGGCTTTGTGCATTCCGGTTTTAAAAGCTTTTAATTAGATACATAAGCTTCTCTCCGCTGTGCGTACTCTCGTCAGAAACCAATTAAAACGATTACGGAACTCTGCTCGCAGTTTCATACAAACATCTCTAGAAATGTACGCAAATAATGGGTAGTAAGTACTAAAATTAGTTACAATATTTCTTAAATGTTAACTATACAAAAATGTGAGCGGAATCAACCACTACATCATCTAATAATTGGTTTATATAAAACTATAGTCAAAAAAAAGTGTAAAACACGAGTTCGTTTCAAAAATGTTTTTGCATTTGTTCCTCTCTAGTGTACGAGTAGGTGTGTCGAGTTGAGTTAAGCGAGTTTCGCCGTCCGTTTTAAAGGACTTGTCTAATAATCGACCCATTTGTCATTCCACTGTTGGAATATGGGTCTCCTCTCATATTGAGAGGGTCAAGGCCATAGT
>DWME01003463.1:0-18256 GCA_018244795.1 Parelbella ahira ahira | reverse complement strand
GCATAAAATTAGTAGCCTAGACCTAGACACTGAGAAACAAAAAACACTTCTATTCCAAAGTAAGAGCGTTCCTCAAAAAAGTAGACCGTTCTCGGTATTACATAATGGCCGTGCGTAATTTGAGAATAAACCCCGTAAAGCAGCGTCAAAATATGTAAAGATTTTTATCTTTTCCGTAAAATTGCTTGGGAAAAAACATAAAGAAGGTGGTGTCACCTGATCCCGACAGCCGAGATTTATCGAGCTCAGTGTGGCCGCGGCTTTAGGTCGAGGAGTTATGATGGTCGGGAATAATTTACCTACATGTGACAAGAAATAAAAGTTGGGCAGGATAATGATCGCGATGACTCAGTGCGCTCTCGGCCCGGTCTCTTCCAGTTTTTCATTTTAGATTCTTGTTCTGCCCCGTTTGTTTTTGATTACCGGGGTGTTAAGATTAGTTTCGTTTTTGTTCCGTTCATTTTGTTCATGAAACATGGGAACGACGATAGGGGGGGACGCTTGCAATTCGAGTTCCATAAACAGATTTGAAAAATTAAAACAATTATGGGACATATGTAATAAAATGTGTTGTATTTCCACATATAATATTATAACAATGCACTTGTATAACCTAACTATGTAGTTACTAATAGATACCTACATATATTTTTTTTAACATGTGAAACTTTAATTATTAATTAAATATCGACACTAAAGTAGATATAATATGTTTATAATATGCTTGGTTTGCCCCACTGCAAATTGAAAGTTTATAACTAGGTATAATGTGTATGTTAGGTATAGGATTGCATTATGCAATAAACTACCAGTTGGATTAGAAACTGACATATACATAATAAATTTGATGTTGAATCTCCTATTGTTAAAGTGGTCGCAAGATATTAATGACGTTAAGAACGTAGCGTAGGACGCCCACCAGCTAGGTGGAGTGACGATATACGCAAAGTGGCTGGCAGCGGTTGGATGCGAAGAGCTGAAGATCGAGCTCAGTGGGGTGCCATTGGAGTGGCCTACGTCTAGCAGTGGACGGGATGGGTAGACTGATGATGAAGATGATGATGATGAAGAATGATGTGAATATTAAATAAATGTATTCTTATTGACAGAATATTTGAATATTGTTTAACGCCTTGGATTTATTCTTTTTATTATAATTGTAATTTTTAATAATGGCTTTTAAATTTGCAAGCCGCATAGATAGAATAATCCGGAAATATATAAGACTTAAGACCATTTTTTGTTTACATTATTCTACCTCTTCGGGATTTACATGTTATTATTCTTGTAAATAACGATTCGCTAATTCGATTTGATATTACAAATGAAATTAATGTAACCCTTGTATATAAATATTCAAGGGTAGGTTTTAAAAAAACTGGATTGTCCAGAATTATTAGAGTCCTAATAAAGTAATAAAAATGACGGCAATTACTCTAATCTGCCAATTATAACTAAAAGACATTAATAAGAAAAAAGTATTGGACCTCTAAGCGTACCCCTCAATACCCCATCGCGGTTTACGTTCAAACAGCTTAAGAAATTCCAATGTTTCAATCTGAATTGAGCTTTATTGCATGAACGTTATGGTTTGTATTATATTGGTTTTTAATCGGGGATATGGCGTTACAGTCTGTGATAAGGGAAGCTCAAGTAAAGTGGAAGAAGTCCCTGAGAAAATTGGCACAAGTGGTTTTAGCTGCGACGGAAAGGCGCGGCGCGGTTGTGTGCGGGCGGAGCACCAATGAATAGTTGAGGTTTAGAACAACTTCGGTATGTTTTATACCTAAATTGATATAGATTTTGGGGGAAAAAAAGTTGCAAATAAATAGGAAATAACCTTAACATAACAATGAATTCTCAATTGTTTGAGCTATTGATCATTTTTGTGGTACCATGGTTTTGATTAAGCAATTCTAACATTTTTTTAAATATGTAGTAAGGTGTAACTAATACCACAAATCCGTTGTGGATATTTTTTGATGATAAAAACAATACCCAGTCTGGTCGTTGAAATTACTCTTATAATACATCTACGATTGGATTTAAATAACCTGGATCATTTGGCAAGCTCCCTATAATACACCGACATATTCTTGAATCTGAATTGTACCAAATTCCGCCAATCCAAGGAAGCGTTACACAGTCTTTGGGTTCTGTAGCCGGATCAGGTCCTAATTCGATACATCGCCGTTATCATCATCGACCGTTTTATAGCTCCACCGTTGAACAAAAAATGTTGTGTCAGATTGAGAAGAGCTAAATTCATATTCCAATTCAGTACTATTTATTATTTATATAGTAATAATAGTGATAATATAGATATACGTACTAAAGGCATAATTATCCTAATAATATTAGTTGCTCAGAGCATTGGCACATCTGAGCCAAGCGGCTCTTTGCGGCAGACGTGGGGTGGCCGTCGAATGTTCGCTCAGAGATAGGACTCGCGACAAGATGTATTGCTGCTTACGAAAAATTTTCAACAGTCTCCTCTATCGGATTGGCCCGAACGGAAAATAAGAGGGGACACCGACAAATAAATGAGCGCTGTAAATATCCCTATGACAATAATACAGGTCAGCAATAGATTTCTTTCAGGCGATAGTAAAGTCGTTATTAATGTACGAACAACAAGAAAAAAGCCCTTTTTTCTTGTTGATCGATGACTAAGTTCAGATAACGCGAGTAAACGGTCAGTAAATTGTAAGTTCCACAGCCATTCGCTGACGAATTGATGATGGACACTTGACCTAGTTTTGCATTAGTCAATAACATTGAATGTTGATCGAGAGTCCGCAATAAGAGACAGATAGGAGATAAATGATTATGAATCGAGTTCGCTACGGTCATTGCTCAGAAAATAATTTATTTATGTCCGATCTCACAGTGATTAAATAGTTGTAATACAATACCTAAATGAGTAATTTTGATGGGCTTATAGAACTCATTCTCATTAAATAAAAATTTTATATATGAATATAATTTTTATCATTATCAATGATTGAATTGCACGTAACAAGTACACCAAATATCACCAAAGCAGAAGTCTACTAATAGTACCTACCCAGTTTCAACGTCGTAAGCGAAATATGCTATAAAAATGCTAAGTGAAACGAATTCAATTAATAATCCAAATCACACATTCTCAGAAACCGTCGCGGATTTTTCTTTCAAAATTTATGTCCGCTGCCTCCAGAGGGCGTGGAGGGGGGTGGGAGGGGCGCGACTTCATTTCGCCCGCGTCGTTTATCTTAAGAAACATAACTCAGGGACGAAGTCTCCGTCAACTTATTCCTATTCTCTCGCCTTACCGTAAAATGGGTATGTTTTACTTTTTCAAATTGTCATTTTGTGATAACGGCTGTATGTGGTGGTCGCGTAACTGTCTGTTAGATTTCTGTCTGCAGTGTATCAATGACATTAGTCTTAATAATTAAATAAATTAGCCTATTTTACTTCTGACACAGTTCGAGAAAGAAAGTGTTATGTCGTTAGACAAAATTATCATCTTCTGTTAGTCTTATCTTGTTCTGCGGCTTTGCTATAGAGTTAGGGAAGCTGGATCAGATTTGAGCGTAGGTAGATCGCTTCCGACTGAATAATCATAACTTGAAACAGTTTCTCGGTCTCAAAAACTGAATTAGTGGTATGATCGCGAAGTATACACCCTGATCTTCCGATCGATCTCTGATTCATTGCGGGACTGTAGAACAAGCAGTATCTATCATTGTCTTTGACGATGACTTCCTTTGATGTGGTTGACAGAGAAAACCTAATTAACCCTGGATATGCACTCATTGAACGTGATTGGTATTTTTCATTCCACTTCAGTTCGTCTCCAGTATACAAATACTTTCAATTGAAATGTAAAATTGGATTCGTTGTCATCCTATGTGTATAAAATTACCATATATATGATTATGTTGACTAAAGTTGACACTTTATTATTTATTTACATTTCATTATCATACTCAAGTTTAGATAGGTTCTACACGTAGCGGACTTATTTATCACTAGGATTATCTACTGGGGTGATGATGAGAGGTGGGTGATAGGCGGTGATCCGGTCTCTTTAAAGATACTGGATACACTTTTTGAAAGTTTCTCGAATAAAACTTTAAAAGGCAGTAATCATTATTGTACTGACCAAATTATGAAAAACTACCCTGGGACAAATCTTCAGTTTCTATTTGGCAAGATTAGAACGCTTTTGCTGTACTTAACAAATAGTTTCGTACGAATATGAGAGACAGCGGAACATACCGAATTATGACGGTTAAAAGCTTCCTTATTGAGTGGCAGATAATGGTCGGGTCCACTTACTGGCATAGAGATCCGTATTAAATACTTTTCTCGAACGTTCCTCGGTGGGGGAGTAATGAATGCGGGTTATTTACGAGCCGCAGACTGGCTGACGACCGATAACGTCCCTCCCAATATCATATCGCTATTACATTCGGTTACTGAATGACTAATGGAACTTCTGTTTCTGTTTTCTAAGCTTTGAATTTTTTTCGTTACTGTGATGTTGAGTTTGTGATCAAAATTGTATTAAAAGTATATTTAGATTGATTTCATCAACTCATTAAACAAAATTAAGAGGTTATGTAATAGTTTGTGCAATAGCGTTGTTTCGTATGCTCAAAAAAAATTGTTATGTATATCTACAATTATTAAACTTAAAACAAATAATATTGTCTTTTTTGTTTTTATTAGTATTTCTTTATTTAATATATAAAGAGAAGAAGATGAGTAGGTAATCCAGGACTAACCTATTAGAGACATCTGCCTTATTCATGTAGGTAGGTATATAAATAATGTGTTAATAAAGAAATTGCATAATATATTATCTGAAATGTGAAGCCTGAGAAACTCCGAACTAATCAGATATCGTATATCAGTCGGCCAACATTAATAGCCCAGAGGAACTCCGCAGACGTCACGCATAGGCCATCTTTAACCTATCCGATAATACGTACAACCAATACGTCATTTGACGCAATAACGGTCAAACAATAAATATCGCTTTGCGCAGACAACAGCGCAAAGTAATATATGAAGTTAAGAATAAATAGGCAATTTAGTGCGGGGCGCACGTTCGGCCGAAAATCGCCGAGTATTGCCGACGACGGCGACGCATTTCCATATCGTATCGCGACTCGTGGGGTGCGTTTATGGGGTAAAAATTAAGTCGCGAACGCAGTTCAGTGTCGACTTTCAATTGGCTAGTTGCGAGTCGCGACTCGGCGTTCCGAAATTTGTCACCGGCATAGAACGGATTTATAAATATTGTATAACGTTAAATCGGATTTCATAAGTAACTTATGTAGTATCTGTCGTATATAGATGTAAATATGTAAATGTAAGATGATTCGTCATGAAATTTTTAATATTCTTTTAGTCTTTTTAAAGATAAATAGGCTGGAAATCAAATAGGATCGAATTATATTTGAAAGATACACAAATTAAATAGAACATATTTAATGCAAAGTGAATAATAATGATAAAATAAATTTTAAAAAAAACGAAGTAATTCAAAACTACATGCAGATTGTAATAAAGGATGGTGTTTCAGGGATTTTTGGTTATTAGAAAACGCAAGAGAGCTTTTTAAATGTAACTTACAGGAAGAATAAATTCGTGAAAGTACAATCGTATGTAAAAAGAGCCGAGTCGGGTTATAAATTCGAGCGTAAGACCCGATAGAAATGAGAGAATTCCCATTAAATCTCCTAACAGGCCGATAGGTGGCGCGGCTAAGCAACGGAAGATGCGGGAAAACACATTTTAATAAGGCCACCGTATCCGCTTTCTTACTAATTTTGATACCTATTGTATTTGACTTGTATTGTATTGTATTTTGTATTGTATATTGTATTTGGTAGACCTGTACCTAATTCACTAATTTCACATCTTTAGGAACGTCATTTAACGAAACGAACGAAATGAAAGTTACCTGTTGTCATCATTCTTTTTCTATATCAAATATTTTAACGTGGAACGAAAGAATGTTCGTTAAATGTACGAGTGACATGTCAGTATGAATGTTTAAAAATATGTATAATAATGTAATAATTTAAAAATGTCAATAGTAATTTTAAATCAAGAGATATTCCATATCAAACCAGAATTACACAATTCATATACTTACTTTTGTATTACCGAGGGCATCGCAAGAATCTCGAAAATTATGTAAAACAGATTTTCAGTTTCTTGGATTTGTCATGTTGACGCTGTAATAGTCATGTATGGTCATGTAACATTTCAAATATCAAGACTTCCCGAGCTAAGTAAGGTAGGTATTACAAGGGGGGTGCGAGAGTGCGCGAAACGAAATGTGGCTTTAAAAATTTGGAACACAATCCGGCTATTTGTCTTTCCAACGTCTCTTATAAATCAAGGAATAAAGCAGCCAACAATGCTTTATGGCGGAAAAAAAGAACCTACATAAGACGGGGAAATAGCATACAAACCTTTGCACATACATACATTATGAACGTTAGTGTTGCGTAAGAGAAAGGATCAGAGTTTTGTTGCGTTCCGCCGTTTGTTAAACGAATTGCTTCGTAATAACTGCTTGATTTGATCGCTAACCAAGGTTTACATGTCGGTGGGTAATTGTAGATGCGCGGTTTTAAAAACACGCCACATTTTTTTACACATGGATTGGAAATAAACAGATTTTTTTTATCTTCTTAAATAAAATCAGAGGGTATCGTAATATGAAACTATTCCCATTAATACTTGCCATTGCAATCAAAGTTATTTAATACATAACTCAACAATAATCCATATTCGGCCATTTTAATATCCGCCATCATTATTTAACGCGCGTCACATCCGTCCGCACTACTCGACGCAGTCGCAGAGTTATTACCGTGTAACGCACTATATCACGCCGAATTTACGAGAACCTGAATATGATAGATTTTCAATCCGGCCTCCATAATATACGGCGAAAAACGCTGCACTGTCAAAATAGAGAAATAAATAAACTTGTGACAACCAATTAATAACTCGTAAAGTGTCACTGTTGAGGACGATAAAAAAAACTTCGGCCCGGATAAAGGGGCAGAAAAAGGCGATCACAATGGCGGAATGAGGAGAAAAACGCCTGTAAAAAGCCCCGATATCGTCCATAAATTTAGACGGATTCAAAACAAATCGCCCTTATTCATTACACGTATGACTTATTGCTGCGAGAGACCGAAAACATAATGCACCTATATAGAAAACACAAAGCGCTGGAAATGGCCTGTGTCGACCATATAAAAACAATCCATTAAGAATAGTTTTCGCTTCATTAGTCACGTTTTGGATCTTATTGTACATCGAATTAAAAAAAGTGATTGAACAAACGGTACGTACACTACAATCCATTTACACATATCAGCGCCTTTGATTCCTTAAGTATCCACTAATGTATTAACAGTATGTTTGAATAGGAATAATTTACTGTAATTAATGACGAAACAAATCACAATAGAAAAATCGTAATACAAAATTGCAAATTAATACTGAATGGATTACAATACACTACAATACACGAATACAATACTGCATTACAATACACGAAATAATGATTTACCTATGTGTGTGTTCACGATTTACGTTACAGATACGTTGCATTATAATATAGAAGATCCGAACGATATCTGTAGGTATAGAGAGATTTTAGCATTGCTCTCAGCCTAACCCGGAAGCGATATAGCTTGCCGACATAGTATTATTGCAAAATTGCAAAAAATGCACAGTATTTCTACAAAACCAATAATCTGAACATACTGATAAAGCAATAAATTCAAATCTAAACATGCAAATCGAACGGAGCTGCCTACTCAAGCGTTTTATATCAGATATAACATAACGATACCTTCATCAACGCACGTAAAACGTTATGGAACGTCGAATCGTGAAATAAATGGCGTTTAAAAGTGTGATCCAAGATGTACAAAAAGAGGGTGGAGATGTACAAAAAGGTCGAACGAAATGATAAATTCGCTGTTGGAAGTGAAAAAGTGAGCGTTTATTTATGATATTGTTGTACATTGTAGATTGAACGAAGGTCGTATTATCAGATCTGGGCATTGAGACTGCATGTTAAAATATACGTATGTAGGTATCTCACTTGATTGAATATTTAAATTATTACACCATGACATTTTTTCAAATTTTTTTTTGTATTGTAATTGAAATGATGTATCAATTAAATGAAATGGCAATGCAATTATTGTAATGTACAAATTGTCATATATAGATTTGTATCTATTAATTTTGTTATCACAATAAAGTGTAATCGCAAATAAATAAATTATAGCTAAGGATATGGTTGATTGTAAAACCAAAAAATTTCTACTTGAAATTCGGTATAGTGGGTATTAAATAATATAAAAATATTGCGAATTTAACTATAGTGATTTACACACTAACATTCATGTTCAATGTCATGCCTTTTCTCATAGGGGTTCCCCGATATCTACTGTGAAATTTCACCAGCCCTAGAACACATTTTCGCCTTTTTAACCTCATCAAATTTATCACATGTCTAAGTCTATTGAAGACACACTTAACCTGGGCTTTTAGGACGTTATTGATTTTATTAATACAGTAGTACATCCTGGCTTACATCTTCAGACATTACCGTTCACATTTACCTCATTAATCTGTTTTGTATTTTACTGGTTTCAAATATTTACATAGAAAAAAAAAGTAGCTTTTGAGTACTACAATTATTGTATACGCAATGAGCATATTACATCCACGTCTGCCGCCCAAACGACTGAAGTAAAATTCTTTATTTAGATACCTAATTTATCTTATAGCCTGGAAGTTCCAGCAGCGCTGCCCATCTATACCTCTCGCGGCAAGTTTAAATTAGGTAAAGAAAGAATTTATTATGCTCCAATCTCTTTGAGTCCTACCACAAATCACGGTCCTCCTTTGAATGTAATTGAAAATACATTACACAACCAAATTAAAGTGGAAAGTGGTACAAGTTAGTAGAAAGGGCGGCAGGTGGCGCGCCCGCGACATCTCCCTACCCGCGGAATGTTTTGGCATAAAATATCGTTTCAATTATTTACGTGAAAGATTTATAGCACTTAGAAAAGTGCGCCGAGAAAAAACTGCCGGAGACGTGTGCACGAAAAGTGTTTTTCTTGGGAAAACTTATAATGGGTATGAGTGTAGGGAAAGTTTTTGAATCTCTTTCCTATGGTAATTTGTTTTGGGTGCGCTTATAAGTATATTAGTGAGCTCATAAGTTTCTTATTGAACATGTAATGGGTGAACGTACGAGACAACACATTGAATTAAAAATAATCACGTAATTTCAATAAAACATGACTATCAACGTCAAAGGACGGCGGTGAGTTCAATAAAACACCATTTTTAGAGACAAGATTTAATCTGTAATAAATTAATTCACGGTTATTTACGTGATAAAACAAACTTGTAAATATTCAACAATAAATAATGTCAAACTCTGATGGCAATTTATATGTACAAGAAATCCTGTTTCATCTCCTAAAACCGGTGGTAATCATTTACCTCAAGCGATGCTCGTGGCTATAAATTGTTTAATAAAATTAAAACAAAATATCTCTAACTGCATGACAAGAGAAGCTACATGAATAGGCACAAGTAAAACCTTTTCATACAACTCTTGATGGTTGTCACTATCAAAATTCCAAAGCTCAATGTCTCCATTCGTAATTATCTACAACTTCCAGATACATGATAAAATTTTGTGACCACGTGTTTGTACATAAATATTTTCAATTACATTTTTATGAGGACAGGTAGGGACTAAGTATTCAACTAGGTAGCGTCAAATGTATGAAATATGTGCGAGAATGTTCATCAGACTGGCGTCAGACATGCGTCATCAATAACCTCCCTATTTCCAATGCTGGATACAGGCCCCTACATGTGGATTTTTGCCCATAATCCCCCCTCTGGGCATGTGGGTTGGAGATCGCAGAGCACGGCTTTTCTCACCGGCTGCGCTGCCAGCCGTAGGCGATGTATAGGTACATGTGTATGACAGATATACCTACTATAATTATGATGACACGAAATTTCTGCCGTAAATATTAGTATATTATGTATCTTCTCTAGACTCATTCATTTACGTCCGGTAAGGTATTTGCGTCTCTGAACTTTTTATATCAATCTTTATAATCGGCTCGAACCGTCTATTTCCAAACTTCACAGCTATTAAGTTTATGAAGTTCTAGAATGGTTTCAAGTCTAAGTAAAACACTAATATATTTTGGAAAGAACGATTGAAAGATAACGATGTAATAATTCAATTCAATCAATTAATTGATCATACTAAATCAATCCTTAACGAATTTTAATCGTCACTAATATGTATAAGTAGGTACTTGACTGCCTCGTTGGTCTAGAAGTTACAATTCAATTGTTGACCGAGAGGTCCTGGGTTCGATTCCTAGATTGGGTTCTATTGGGTTTTTCTAACTTGAAATTTCCAGTATTTATTACATTGTATTTCCAGGATTTATGCCGTACGTACATGTAACTGTTGACGCATGAGAATGTACTACACTCTTCTCTGCCTACCTTTTCGGGTAAGCTAGGCTTGACCTTCTATTTATTTTTGAATAATAGTATAATAATTGATCCTGTCTGTATTTTCATATAACCAGTACAAAACAGCCAACCGTTACATGGAGCACAGCATAAACCGAGCTGCGAATATTCCCGAAATTCATGACAATTTTAAATCTTCAGACACCAGACACATTTCAGTCTTAATGTTGTAGAGCGTCATAAGGCGGCGCGCACACGTAGTTTGTTCAGCATTAAATCGCAGGAACAACGGTGTGAACTCACAAACAATGATAATACGTATGACGTCGCCAGCGAAGTGTTCCACGCATGTTTATTTTTCATTTACAACGCCGCTACTGGTAAACACACGTACCTTATTACGTGCCGTTATAGACATTAAAACACTTTATACAGATAACAGCATGTCATGTAGATTTTTATATATTCTTCTCCGATGCGTTATTTTTTATATTAAAAGACTTCTGGCGTTTATATGTGCAATGACATTGCTGAAAGTGAAGAACCCAAGAAAGGTTTTTCTATAACGGGAGTTTTACTGCACTGAGAAAATCCTTAGACTCTGTAAACCTTATGAAAATATATCTACACACGTACATTAACTATACATATAAGTACCTATAACTTAATTAGGGTAAATTTATATTCTTGCTATGTAGCCATGAATGCATAATATGCTTTATTATATGAGCTAAAGGGTTACAGTAATAGTGGACTACGATAGTAGTACCAAGATACTAGAATACCAAGAAAAAACCTGCAGATTCTTACTGCTCACACTGCAGTACCTGCCACAAATAGAGCAATACATATTTTTATTATTCTGTAAATATATTCATACTATCAAATTGAATAATACCTAATATAATTCTTTTAAAACTATATTAAACTGTACTACATTTTAACTACACTTATCAGGAACTATTATCGATAAAGGATTTTAAAAAAATACGTGCTTTCGTATATTTTTTATCTTAAATAATAAGTTATATGTTGGAATCGAAATGATTAATAAAGGTCTTATCAAGCAAACGCTATGACGACACGAAATAAGTCCGCACCTCGCCTGCTTTATGTGCGCGTGATAATCTTCAGTAAAAATTAATTGAATCTCGGAAGCGGGTGCAGATGGGTGGCTGTATTGTTGGTCCTTAACGGGTCCTTTTTACCGTCCAAATACTTGGAAGCTTTAAGTTTTTGTGTTAGCCTACTTTAGTTGAGCTTTTTATCTTTTGGCATCATAATAGCCTCTCATTTAGTACACAGTTGGACTTGTCAGAGGGGTCTTAACAAATACAACAATAATCAAATAAATAACAATAATAAATCATATATAGTTACAAACTAATTAACTTTCGTTTAATGTCTCTTGGATCTAAAAAAAATTATTACGACTTGAATCCAATACTTCAAAAAAAGTAAAGTCCTTACATAATATATTATTTTAGAAAATTGGTCAAAGAAAACTTTTAATTTTTACCCAATCGTCAGCATCATCTGATAAATGACTTAATTAACAAAGGACAATATAAAAATAGCTCGTGGAATGGACAAAGCATTGTAAATTTTCTTCAAATTCCTGTCGTTACCCTCATATTAGTACAATCGTAAATTAAATATAGTCCCTTATACACTGACCGTTCAGTGTTATAAAATATACACACAAAAACAATTAATCCATAGGCTTTTAATACGTAGCTGAATAAACGCACAAATTGTCCAACCTTATGTACAATTACGATTAACATCAGAGACGCGTTTAACAGTACTTACGCCTTACAAAAAACAGCGCTAACAAAAAAACGGCGCAAAATTCTGGCGCTTTAATAATTCGTTAATGATAAATAAACTCATAAATCGAGAAACGCGAGCGTGAATTTGTTTACAACAGATCCACATTTAAGATATCGCCGCCGCTTTGTCGCTAATCTCCAAACAACTTTGAAGCGAAAATTTTAAATCCACGAACGCTGCCCGCTTTTTAATGAAGAAAAACTTATCGTAGAACGCTTACAGCGCTTTCAGCGGCTTTTGTAGCGTAGTTTCGCCGGTTTTAGCTCGAAACAATAGTTGTAAAACTGACTACGTTTCGAAATTTTTAATGTAAGTAATGTATAAAACTGCTTATTATAATATGTCATAAGATAATCTTATTTCTCCGTTATTGCTAAAATTAACTGCATCACTTAACGGAATCAAGGCAGAGTGTGTGTGTCGACCACGTGGTTGCAAGCTTAGGCCAGCTTCTATCCAACTTCCGGTATTTCAAACCTCATCCACATTTCAAATTAGGGATTCCTGAAAGACGAATTACGGAAGCTTAGTATCCTCAGCGCCCTTTAAAGGCATTATGCTGGGGCACGTAGCCGAATGTTTTCACGTACCCCCCCTCATCTTGGAAGCAACCCCAAATATAATATATCTGGCAAACTTTACATATATTTGTATCGTAAATCCTCATAATGTATCGCTCTATTTTTGTTTGTTGACTCCAAATTTAAATGGAGAACGTAGGTATTTAATGAATGTTAAATTCAACTTGAACTCGCGTTTCGCAATTGGTATAATGTCGCTTGGAATTTGTATTCAGTCTCTTAGAATATAGCTCATGGTAATTAAAGGACATAGAGGTACATATCTGTGTTCACGGTTAATAGTAATGAAACATCGAAAAATTATAAATAAAAAATCGCTAAAATCTCTAATCAATTTATGTATATATTACAAAAAAATATATGTCCAGATGGCCTATAGGCACAGCTTTCATAACGCTTTTAAATAACTTTTTTTAACATTTTCACTTATAATAATTATAATAGAACAGGCGTATAATAATTTCTAATTATAATAACAGTCTGTTCTGTGTTAAGTTGGAAGAAAAATTGAGACATAACGGGGACGCAAGACGGATAGTACGACCGGGCAGCGCGAAAACGGCCAAGCATTATCCATATTTGACTCGGCGTATAAATTGATATTTATAAGTCCAAGGGACAAGGATGCGTAGCACGTTTAAAGGGATTCCCTTTATTGCTGTATCGGCCGAAGGGCGGACCTGGTTCCTGTCTCGCTTCACGTTACTATGATATATACCAACTGCGTCTAACTTGAAAACGTCGAAGGTATATTTATTGAGCGACGTACTGAGGAATTATCGGCGCGGTCGGATGTGGGGAAGCCATTATTATCCCTTTTATTGGTATAATATTTAATTTTGGGCCTTTAGCTAGTCCGCAGTAGTGGTAGTTAAATATAAATCGCGAAATTATTTACTTACGACGGATTATCGAGACTTGATATGATTATATATTGCGGAAAACTAAAAGCAAGAAGAATTTTCTACTCCATCTTCAATCGCCTCTAATGCGTCTAAAATAAATATTGATTTATTACCCATATATATTAATACTTATGGAAACTTCACAATTTCAATGCATTAATAACTTATTAAAATTTTTCTTACTTGCAAAGGAATAATGTCGTCATTTCTTATGAAAATCCTAGCGCTTACAATTCGTAATATGTGGAGTAACTTCTAATGTTACAAGCATTTAATTGATTTTCCCATACAAATTCCGCAAAACTAGCGTACGTTAATAATTTATTGTGATCGGCTGCAAGTTTCAGGACGGGTCAGAGGTGTTCAGCGTTCTGCCGGGGCGGGCGGCCCGCAATTATCGGGAACCGGGATATTAAATCACTGGAAGGAATATGTTACATTACGAAATATTCACAATTGTTTATTACACATTCATTTTGCTTACATTGAGCTTAGCTTCACTGCTTTATTACATAAGAATATTATATACTATGGGTCTCTATAGAAATATGGGGAGTCTGATACATACTCATCGACATTGCTCCTCGAGTACGGATTCGCACAATCATGACCCGGTACGCAAATTCTTTCAATGTTTTCGTGCTAATTTATGGACTCAAATGATATTAAACAAATAAAAAAATATGACCTCACGATAGTTATAATATTTATTTGTGTTGTAAATTTGCAATTTGCACAACTAATTATTATTAATAACTAACGGGTGAGTCTGATCTCCCAAAAGCGTAGTGCGTGTACAGAGTGATGAATCTGAGCATATCAGGTATGTAAAGATGGAGACATTGGGCATTCTGTGCTCTCAGCAGTCTCAGCATACCCCGTGAGGGCCCTGACATTTGATATAATAATGTCTATATAATAATAATTATAATCATATTAAACATCTCTCTTCTGGCCGGATTAAATATCAACGTTAGGCCAGCGTCACCCGCACACAGTAGATAAAGTAAAGGCCCCAAGCGTCACCCTGATTTACGCGCCAGCCCTTATCCAAGATTACGATGACCGCGATCCAGTTGCTTAGTTTAATTGTCGTATACACGCTATATATCTAGCTGTCTCTACTGTACGTCTCTACAGAACACATTAATTGCTGTTAGCTTGAAGTTTAATGCAAGAATTATTATTGCGATATGCCATTTCTAAGAATTTCCATGTACATATATACAACATTTTATAACACAAAATCTTTGCTTTAATTTCATCATTGTTATTTCGTGTTTTATATTAAACTGAAATGATAAAGCTATATGCTTTTCCTTAAACGTATTTTACTGTAAAATACTATTGTCAATTGACTTTTTCTCCCTATGTTCGTTAAAATAGAGAAAAAATCTTACCCACCTGACGTACCTAAGGAAGTTAAGGCACTCACCTACCCACTCCGTAAGGAACGTGACGTGACGATAAAATAAGAAAATATTTTGTGTAAACAGCAAATAGCAAATTCGCAATATAAAGAGATAATATACGAACATTAGACCGGATCTAACCAAAATTAGTGAGCGTGCGTTAACGTTTCATGAAAACGTCACAAAGACGCGCCATAAACAACTCTCGTGTCTAACCACGTGATTTATTTATGGGCGCATCGTTTGATCACGTATTGCTATGATTTAGCCGGGCAACCGCTTAAATCATTGAGCGCTGGTGTTGAAAACAATGCAGTTTGTAACTTCTCTGTTTATGCGTACACAGTCATGTAGGTATATACGTGCACACATAGGTACATCCATACCTACATATGTATAATTTGGATATATACATACATATTGTTATGCTTCTTTTCTATAAGTGCAGTTAGAAAGTAAGGATTTCCATCAGCTACAGTCCTAGTAATTATAAAATCAACAGAAGCCTCGTACAACTAATAAGTAAAAATAATAAAACAATGAAAAGGAATAGAGATTAGAAAGTATTTAAAATATCATAAATACAAGTTGGGAAACTGAATTTTAATACTGTCATAATATTTTGTTCATGATCTGTTACTGCTGTAATCAATAGTTGCTGAGTATGTGGGGTAGAGATGGATCAGAAGACACGAGGAGCTTAATTGATCCTCCTCGCATGTTGCCGCCACTATTTCTAGCTAAAAAATAGTCAGATGCTATTCTAGACTAAATGCATTTGCCTCTATAGCCTTGCCTGCCTCGTTCGCGTCTCGAAGAGACCTATGTCCAACAGTGGAACGATAAATGGATTGAAGATGACGTCGATAATAATTATTTGCTTGCCTCACGTCCTCCATACCCGTTTCGTTACCGTGAAAACGGAGCTCAGCATTTTCATAGGTCCATACAAGTACGTGCAAAATAAGAGTAATGTGTTTGAATTTGATTATAAAGATCCGGGTGGATTTATGGGCGGTTCGTTTGAAAGGGTGTGTATTTATTAAAATGCTAATTTTCTCCGCCGCCTCTGGATCCGCGCTATCGGGGGGCCGCACGCTTTGTATACGGCTCGCAGATTTATTTCGCGCGCTTGTCACTTACTAGATGTTCTCGGTGCGTACTCGGGTAACTCTCGTATTCGTATCCGAATACGGGTAACTCTTAAATTCTTATACATACTCGGGTAACTGTTGTATTCGTACACGTACTCAGGTAAGTCTCGTATTCGTCTACGTACTCGGGCAACTCTAGTATTTTTATGTTAGTAATGTTCTTATAGGTATGTATGTCTTATAGTCGGAAAAATACTCGGGTAAGTCTGGATTTCATACTAATGTTGGTTAAGTATCATTTACCCACTCGTAGTCGATTGTTCGTTTTTTCACTTATGGAGTAACAGTTTCCACGTTAAGCGATTTATGGAGCTAGTTCTGAAAATAATAAAAAATATAGTGTTGCTATCCCTAATTTTTAAAATGTTTTGTTACATGATCATGTTAAACATTTGCACGTAAAGGTCAAAATCATTATGGATATACGGAAGTAACGATTACAGTTTTTATTGGGTAGTAAACTTTTTAATAATTTTCATTTAACATAGTAAGAACTTTGATACATGGCTCAAAGAATTAAGCATACTACAGTCGGGGGTATGAGAACGCAAATTCAATCATGGTAGATTAGAGGGCCCTTAATATTTTAATGCTTGACCACCGCCCGCTAACGGGGAATCGAACCCCTGAACAAAATATATGTTATATAGCTGTATATCTCATCTCGGCTAATTGGGGTCGCCTAATATGGCTTACCGACGTAAGTACGTAATTTATTTCCTTTTCCTGCAAGAGTAGCTTTCTACGTGTACGTGTACGTTCGCTACGTTCGTACTTACCTACTGTGGCGATTGTAATATATTAAAAACAGGCTTGTTAGGTAGGACAAACCATATCCACAAGAAATAAATAATATTGTCAGTTGTTCTATGCAAACCTACCTTACCGTACTTATTCGAGTCTTTCTATCCATGAATCTATTCATATAGATACTTCGCATAGAAAATTTTTAAAGTAAATGTAATGTAATGCAAATGTATTTCTTCTGTATAAACCTTCTGTTGTTTTCAGTTGAAATTATTATTTGTATCGCAAAGATGAATTCCATATCTACTTCATCGTAATTTATGCGGTAAACAGATACACTAATACACGAAGCTTCCCAACTAAAAATACTTTAGAATTGCATTAAATAGCAACTTCATCCTATTTAAAATTCGACAGAATTGATTATTAGTTATATGTACATATACCTACATATGAAATGAGATGAAACTGTAAGGTTTTTTTCGTAACTACATAAAAATGATCTTGTCATCTGTCTCACTGTTAGAGTGTTGTGATATCTATTTATAACACTGTGTGAGTAATTAAAACGAACGCCTGCTAAGCTGTCCTGGCGTCTCACAAAGCTATCGTATTCAAATAAGCGACCGCACAAAATCTGAGCAAGCGATCTCTACGCCTTTACGCTGACATTAACAACACAATTAAAAAGTCGATCATTGGTCCATGCACTCCTATTACATTTAGTTGCCCACATTTTGAACTCTATCACCTTCCAATAAGGTCTTTATATATGTTCAATGAATATAGTTTCAAGGAAGAGCCCTGATGTGTCCCCGAGGCAACGCACGCGAACATCCAAGCGTCTCAATAAGGATGCAAAACAAAAACGAAACTCAAACTTCGTTTAACATGCAAATTTGAGAGTCGCCACGACAGAATGAGCGTCGATACTTAATTACTCACTTAATCGTTCAATCTCCGTACTGAGGTGGGTGTACGTTCGTGAAATTTACTTAACACGGTAAGTTTGATTGGTGACAATTTTTTGCCTTCATCGTCTCTACATTTTAATAAATGCATGTTTG
>DWME01003462.1:0-18262 GCA_018244795.1 Parelbella ahira ahira | reverse complement strand
CTCTCACAACACCTCAGCTCCTCACATTAGAATCGATTGATAAACAAACGTGGGGGCGCGGCTAACGCCTGTTGCGCGGGACACGAGGGTGGAAGACTCACCGGGGATCAGGGCGAGCAGCGCCAAGGCCGCCAGCATGGGGGCCATGGCGGCGACGCGCGGGCATACCACACCCGCGCACGCTGCGCTAGCACGCCGGCGCGCTCATGCGGCCTGATCGAACAAACGGCGGCCGGCACGAGCGGCGCTCGGCGCGGGACTGGGCGCGCCCGCCGCCTCCTGCCTCCACGCGGCCCCCACCCCTCCCGCGCACGCCGCCCGTCGCCCGCCCGCCTGCGCAGCCTTCAGGTGCGCGACTCCGACCTGAGCCCTGCCCCTCGAAAAATCCTCCGATAACCATGCTTAGCTGATTACCCATTTTATGAGACGAGAGATGTGTACACGCAAATGAGCAACTTCCTAACGGGCGAATTCAACAAAAGAGTGTGGGAAATAGGGCAGTGGCCCCAAGGTCGTTGCAACCTCGGCCGGGAAACTGCTCTCCGACTTGTTGTAATCTTTATGCCCCTTGTCGGCCCTTTTGCCGGGCTCCTTCCCGCCTTCTATATAATATTAATCAATGTCCACCTCACGTGGTCTAGGGCGTTCATCTGTCGAGTTACGGAGCGACTAGTTAATGTATTATTGTAACACTGCGCTACTGTAACTCAAGTCGGAAGATACTACAGTTCAACGAATACGCTGTTCGCAGTTGTAACTGTACAATCTCCTAACAAGTTGTCATACTCGTATGTCCAAATGATGCCTGATTAGATATAGTTTTGAGAATTCGTTACGTTTTTCTAAATGAAGCATTAATATTATTTTGCGGGCAACAAGCAAAAAGCGGAACACTGACCTCCGAAACTCGCGCGCTCGTTAGAGCCCTTATCACGTAGAAAGTTTTATTATAATTGGCCGGTAACTTGCGAGAGCCTAACAATAAATACCAGTTCGTTCTTACAATGATGTTGGATCAAAAACCTTTGTTTTTTGAAATAATCTTCTATCATCAGCAGGAAACATAATGATTTATTGTTATTGGCTCCATATTAGCTATACCTAAAAGAAAAAACTTACATACATAATATATTAAACGGAAGAAAAAATTGTGTGATTTTAAAATGTAAATTAAAATTAAATACATAGTTAAAAAAATAAATAGAGTTAAATAAATTAATAAAGTTCGAAAAATAAATAAAAATAAATAAATATATAAATTTCAATAAATAAAGTTCTTTAAATAAATAAAGTTTTATAAATAAATAAAGTGCAATAAATAAAGTTCATTTAATACATAGAGTTAAGTAAATAATTAAAGTTAAATAAATAAATGCTAAGCAGCGATAGCCTAGTGGTTAAGAATTCAGCCTCTCACTCCGGGGGTGCTGGGTTCAAACCCATGGCGCGCATCTCTTTATAAAAGTGCGTTTTGAGTTTAAATATCACTTGCTAACGGTGAAGGAAAACATCGTGAGGAAACCTGCATACCTTAGAATTTATAAAAAATAAAAAATATTTTCTGAGGTGTGTGGAGTCTGCCAACCCGCACTTGGCCAGCGTGGCAGACTGTGGCCTTGACCCTCTCAATATGAGAGGAGACCCATATTCAAACAGTGGAATGACAAATGGGTGGATTATTATTTTTTTATTTTTATTATTTTTTATAATTTTAGTAGAGTGGATATTTGTAACAGACGAGGGAAGAGACTGTTAGACGTTAAACTTAAAAAAAGAAACTATAGTTTAATTTAACAACTTAACTGTCACCTGAAAAGGATTTTTTGGTAATGTACAAAATGGTGCTTAATTACTAAATCACATATTAAAACATATTTTAGGTATTAAGAATTTTGTATACTTATAAAAATCTTTTTATTAAAATAATGAAGGTTTTCAATGAATTTGTAAATAACTTAACGTTATTTATATGTGTTTTTTGTACAATATGTTTTAAGAAAAACCTTTTTTAATCTGTCAATGAATCACTAGTAGTAATAATTAAAAGTATAATAATTATTCCGATCAAATGATATTGTTAGTTCATCTTTATCAAACCAGATGGCGCTGTGTGCATCAGCGCCTTTAAAGTGTGACATCTAAAATGGCCGACGTTGTGGGTTGCGAAAACTGTCAACTAAAAATTTATTGACTTTTATTTTAGGTTTAATGTGTAATTATTGTTGTTCAAATATGTTTCAAATAAAAAGCTGGCTGTAATAACATTTAAATTTTTTAAATCATCCCATCTAACTAGATTACTACATTTAAAGTAATAACAAACTAAAAAACAATAGAAATTAAAAAAAATGTTTTGGTTTACAATTAGAACATGTTGGTAGTTCGATTAATATGAAATTATGTAAGTATCATATTTTCTTTATCTGAATCGCATTGAAAAGTAAAGATCATAAACAAATGCAGCAGTGATATTATAGTTCTAGGACTCAAAAGTAAATTTAATGAAAATTTTATTAAAAAATAAACGTTACTAAAACACAATTGTGCTAATTTTCAACGTTATTTTAAAATTTCCTTTCTATAATGAAAAAAATTACAAAACTTATAGAATACACATCATAATGGAGTATTATATCAAATAATGGCTGATGAGAAGTTAAAAGTCTTCGCAACCGACATGCATTTTTGAAGAGAGTGATGAATGGTCTCGTGCACTACTTTGCCGTTCTACTATTATAGGTTGGTTAAATAAATAAAAGACGTATTTTTGCGTGTTTTAAACAACGGCTATTATTAGGTAGCATGTATTTGAAAAAATTTAGCATTCCCAAGTCTAAACTGCTGGTCAGATCACTTCAGATCGTCCCTGGCAACAGAAGTGACGATTCTGTATTCTGGGTAATCTATATACCCATCATTGTTCACGTCCGCCTGCTTCAAAGCGCCATCTGCGAACTCCGACAGATCTTCATCCTTGTGTATCACAGCTGATAGAACTTTCTGACCATTTGAAGCTGTAAACATGAAAAATAAGCCGTAAATCAAATAAATTAGGAATAGTAATTCACAATAACATGTCTGTCTTTCTATTACCTCAGCATTTGCGTTGTCTCGTTCAAATGTACGTTAAGCGCCATCTATTGGTATGTAGCAAAAATCTTAATTTGTATTAATAGCAGCGCAATGTATATATTTTAATAATTTACTAGTCGCTGTGTGCGCGATGAGCGCCTTTAGTGGCCATAATAATTCGGAACTCGAGATTTGACAAATCATGGCAACTAAATGTTTTGATTGCGATTGTCTGCTTGTTTTGTGATAAAATTAAGTTAAAATATCAAAAAAGTTTGTGCATATTATACAAAGTGATGTACGTAAACAAAAATATGAATATCATAATAAGTACAGGATTTCAATCAATAACACACACACACACATACACTATCAGCCTGTCATCGTCCTCAGTTGGACATAGGCCTCTCCAATGGCACGCAACTCAGCTCGACCAGATGTGACCAGTCCACTGTCACTTCAGCTTGCTAATCCTTTGGGCTATTTCGATAACTTTGGTCCTTTATCGGATCGCCTCATTTCTGATGCGATCCTTCAGAGAGACGCCGAGCATAGCCCATTCCATATCTCGCTGAGCGACCTCAAATCGGTGGACCAGTCGCACCGTCAGTGCACGTCTCGGCTCCGTAGGTCATAACAGGTGGGACGAACGCATTGAAGACTGTCGTCTTCAGGCTTTGCGGTAACGGTTAGTATGTACATATCTACGTGAAATTATATTTTTGAGATAGCTTTAGGTCAGCTTATATCAATTATTTAAATGTTTACTTTAATTCCAGATAAATGATGAACGCGTCATTACGAATGTTAAGTGCGACTCTGTTTATAATCATAGTGGATATAATGTAAACATGTTGCTGTTTTTATTCATTATATCAACACAGAAAGGAGCTTATCAAAAACAAGTAGCAAACAACAATGGGGACAATTTGTAAAAATAAAATATACATATAAATTTTTTTTGTTTGTTAGAATTTCTATTTTGATGTTGGAAACGAATAAAACTTGCACGAACTGTTATCCCATTGTTTCTACAGTTTACAAAACAGCACGTATTGTGACCCATAACCCGCCAATTTTAACATTTAAACTGAAATTTAAAGTCAGTGTGGAATAAATTTCAATGAAAATATTACTATAGCAATTTGACACACGACAGCACAGATATATTTTACAATTCTGCCACATCGCGCGCTGTGATCGTTTTGTGTTCCCCACCATCGGCTTCGTAGATAGCGAGCAAATTGACTTGACACACGACAGCACAGAGTTATTTCAAATTTCCGTTTCATCGCGCGCTCAGATCGTTTTGTCTTCGCCCATACCCAATATGGACTATAATATTTTATCAACATGGCACCATATGGGTTAGGTAATAATTGTTGAATGACCACATTTTATTTAACATAACACATCTAACAGGTTTTATTACAACGCCTACCAATCTTCTTACCATCATCTTACATACGTCATACATAATGACGTTAAAATGCAGAATGAGATTATTTTGACATAGTAAAATAACTTTAATTCTCTGACAAAAATATACTTACATTAATGATAAGGTATTCACGCTTACTATAATAAGGTAATTAAACGCAATAAAATTTACTAATAATGTTTATAAAAAAATTACCAAAAAACACAAAATCAATATCAAATTGGTATTTTTAAGTTTAAAAATATGCCTCATTAACTATTTTATTTGGCAAGTTAAAAATTTCCCACTACCAAAAATAAATACCTATACACATAAAATCAACAAAAATAAATATACCTACATATAAAACAATTAAATTTATTTTAAAAAGTAGTTGCATGATAGATTAAACCAAAACGAAATAACTCGGTATACGGTATTTATAATCATAATAAAAACATGCATATTTTCCTAATAAATCGATAACGCTTGGTATACAATAATCATCCATGAAAGAGTTTTCTGTCCTATAAAAAGGGTTTTTTATTAAAACTAATCAAAAAGATGATAAACTTCATTAATGCTAATTATATTTTTGTAATTGCCTGCGCCACTTGCGTACAACCTTATAAAAAATTTAGGTTAGCTTAAATAATGGCAGCACGAAGGCGTTTTATTTTTTCTGTGGGTTGTGACTTGACTAATAAGTATTCGAAATTTAAAATCAAATTTTGCTATTCCCTGGACATGAAGGTGGAAAAGAAGGGTAACCATTATTTATATTTTCCTAAAATATCGGTAATATTTTAGCTTCTGCATGTATTAAAAAAATACAGTTTTATTGTATGTTATTTAGCGTGTTTATTGATTCCAGATATTTTAAAATAATTTATCCTTAATTTCAGGCACAAATGCAATGCTTTTCCAAATCATTATATTATGTAAGAACCTTAGCTTTTGGTTTAATTTAAAAATTGCAAGTCGTACTTGCAATTTTTTTATTTCTCTTTTTTCTTTTCTTCAGTAACAGTAGCTTTTAGTTTACTACGTCTATATTCTAAATAGTCTACATAGCCGTCATCGTTCATGTCCGTATGTTTGAGAGCGTGGTCAGTTAGCACAGCGAGTTGGTCGTCTGTATAGGTTTTATGATCTTTGTCAATCTTTCCTGAAATTTATAAAAAATATATATTAATTTCTTAAAATAGATGTACTAACTTTGACTCAATAAATTATTTAATTCATTAGAAATATATATTTTGAGGTTATCATGTGATTATTAGGATAACTTGCAAGTATGTATATTGTGCAAACACTTTTACTACGTATTTAAAGATTATTAAGAGATTATATAAAGAATATTAAACATTGAACTTCGCGGCTCCCATCACCATTATTTTATCAGTTATTGGCTTTATGCAGCTGTGATATTTTAGTTGTTGTGACCCAGTCTGAATGGTTCGTGGTAGGCATAATAAAACATCACACAAACTTGATTCACGATAATAGCAACACTGAAGAACATGTAATTTTTCCTGATATGACTGTTTCGTCTGCTACCCATAAAACATACAACAACCGATTATTCAACATGAAAATTTATTTAAGCAACGCATATATAACTTAGTGAGATCTGTGTTCTACATACATTTACACATATTATTTGCGATTTCTAATGTTTACTTCAAATATCTGTTTAATAATAATTAAGTAAATAGACAAAACACACAAATTCACGTGAAACAAATAAATAAATAATACTCTTACCCCAGTCTCAAGTAAGGTTTGTATTTCAATTTTTCACATAAAAACATGGTACAGATAGGAAATACTTAAATTTTTGAACACGTGCTTAAACTACTCCACGCATTCTTATTTTTTCAATCTTAGCGCTCACTTTGACACGAATTTTTATTAAAGTCTGTGGTAACTTCACTCCCAAATATTGTTTCCTTCACACGAACATCATTACAGAACATAACGTTCAATATCGATTTTTAATAATTAGAACATCAATCCGGCCAAGACCTTTGGGTGCAAAAACGAAAAGTAAAAATAAATATATATTATATATTATGAAGAGGGAAGATACAAACTTTTATTTCGACCTACATATTAGACTTAGATTATTAACCTAGCCCTGTATTAAAATAAATGTAGATTTTTGATACTAAAAATAGTATCTGAAAAATGTGTAAAACGTGCCATCTATTGAATTATAACAACAGTACCAATCATTTTATTGACTAAGTCTTCATTACTAATGTTATATTTACAATAATCTAAGCAATAAACACATTCCTTTTTAATAAAGGTTATTGAATAACATTAAACCACAAGGTCTATTAAATAAATTTAAATATTAAATGAATATAAGCATTGCCCTATTTATTGTTCAGTAGCAAGACCAGTTGAACACGAGTATTAACGTATCAAATACAATCAAAAACATAGACCTATACACTAAATAACAGATTAAAACAACAAGTAAATCACGATACACCTCCCAAATGCCATAGCAAACACATGCTTGAGGTCCACCAAGTCTTTTTTCCATTCTCTTTATTTATTAACCCTACAACGCTATAGTGACAATACCTATATTAAAATAAATTGTCAGAGGAAAAATGCAAGAACTGCTTTATTAGAAGATTAATCATAAAATAAAACATGAAACTAAGTTTTTTATATTACTTTATAATTTTTTAAAAACTAATTTATACCTACTATTTATTCACTAACCACACTCGAACTGCAATCCTTGTGTAGGTACTCTACTAACGATTAACAATAAATTGTGAGGGACATGCACACGTATTCCATGCAGTTGCCCCTATTCTCTGATTCTCGCTCCCACTTAAACACAGTCAAGCAACAAGTATATATACGAAACAATGCTTGTACTGGGATTGTAATTACCTTTCCATATACCAAATTAAACAAAATGAAGCTTGTTTCTTCTATAGTACTTACTGCTGGCGATTTTCTTTTTCTAAGTGTCTTGTGCTGTTGACCCTAATGGCCTCTACAGCTTCACCGGGGTTTAGTGGCGAGCCCAAGTGGCTCCGCCTGGATTAAGGAGAGTGGGAAGGGGTAGGAATGAGGCTCAGCGCCGGCTTGACCTCCAGCTCCGCCCAGCGAGAGAGGCACTAGGGGCTGTGCGACACTGAGATTCGGATCTAGACACGGATCGACCCGTTATATCCGTTATATCCCGTTATATCCCACATATTATGATAATTTCCAAGTACTTATTTTAGATATAATAGTTTCTAAGCACAAAATATAAACCATAAACAATGAAAGTGCAACTCTCATATTGTAATTTTTTGGAACGTTGATGTGTACTTTAAATACTAATTCACGCGAAATTAAGTTTGCTTGTTTAACATTAAAGTAGTTTTAGAATTCAAACTTTCGCACATAAATTTTCTCAAAACTGAATTATAATGGTAGTAAATAAGTTGCAAATAATTTTATTTGTCTTCTATCCATTTAGCAATGTTCATTTCCGTCCAATTAATCATGCCGTCTTTATCTAAATCCATGTTTTTCAGTACCTTATCCACGATTGCCTCCAATTGGTTATCTGTATACAACATTCTGCCATCCATTTTACTTTCATCTGTAATTTTATATAAAATTACTCATAAATCTTAAATACCATGTCATGCCAAGATATTATTATCTCATGACCTAAAATTTCGTGTATGGTGGGTGTCATGAACACGTACTAATTCCGGATCAAATATATATGTTTACACATATTTGATAAGAATCGTAGTTACAATTATTGTACACATCAAACTTTTGGCGCGCTTATGACATACCTACCTGCCACTACCCTTTTTAATCCCGTTCTAACATTTCCAGCCCGTGACCCTACTGTGTTATTTATCTTTCTCTTCGATATAAGTATTTCAATGTAATATTGTCATTGGTATAATCCTGTCGAGATGATTTTGGTTTTGAGCCAACGGTCGGCGATTATTGACTGTACAGTTAATCATTTTCGACAAATATTCTGGAACCTGGCATTCACTTTGTGCCTATGTATATCTTAAGTACCTATACCAACTCAAAATCAGTAAGTTTTGCTCATCTAAAAATTTCATGTAGTGTCGAGATCAACTATAAATATAATGCCTTTGCCGATATAATCGTATGTAAAAAAAAGAAGATTATGACGTCATAAAACCTAAAAATGAACTATCTTTTTAACCTTTTGAACGCCACGTTAAAACCGCACTGCCGTGCCCTGTACTTCAAGGCATAAAATTGCAAAATAAATACCAACCAAAATAGTGCTGCGAACAATTGTATTTTTTTATTGTTATTTTTTCGTTTATTCAATAAGTGGCTACATTTAACCTGTTATGTTTCATCAAATCTTGCCTTTATCTTGCTAGCTGTCTATATACACTAACAGAGTACTAAATAATTGACTTTAAAGAATATTAAATAGAAAATAAAACAGCTTCAAGGTACAGCACTACTCTCTATCGTGATGACGTCACTGGCACGACTGGACGACTGTGGCGTAGCTGACCGGTTTTGAGGATTCCCTAAAGATGTGCAGTGTTGCCAGCCGTATATCGATTTTGACTATGTATGTTTAAATGTTCTAATTCGATATAACAATTAATAAAAAAATGATTTTATTTTAGTATTTTCGTCTTCATTACAGAAATTAATCATTATGACTATATGTACATGCTTAATCAAATTTACTAATAATTTACTCAAATCAACAATCGTACATAATTTTATTATTCTCACTAGGTAGTCTTAAAAAATACAAGTCATAGTAATGGAATCTAAACAAATTGTTATGTTAGACACATAACAACACTATCATATCTTTAAGGCACTTTTTTCTTATACTCGCACGTTGCTGGTATATTCTGTTTCACGAAATATTGAGCAAAAATACCAGTAATAATTTTGAAACACTTGTATTTAATATTTTGGTGGTGCGCGTTTTTTGTCAATTATAGACGTCGTTGGCGCTCAGGGCCCGTATGCGCTTGTCACGTATAGGCGACGTTGGCGTTCAAAGGGTTAACTAAATATTAATATTCAAAAATGTTGCCCTTTCCAAAAACAGATAGTAAAAACTTGAAAAGACATTTGCCCTTGTCCCGCCAGTTTTCACACCAAAGAAGCACACCGAGCAACAAACAAGACGGACAGAAAAACACCTTTAAAAATAGATTTTAATTTCATTAAATTTTAACAACATTTTCACTTACACAACCATTATATAAAATACTAAAACTGATTTAAAACGACTTTCATTAAAACAAAGTAACATAAGCGGACATTTATTGAGCGTATACTAAGAGCATAACCGCATCTCTTTTCATTACAAAACTGTGTCTTGTCTGCCAGTAATATCTCATTTTAAATTGATTACAAAATTCAAAGTTCGTAAATATTCACTGCAAGGTTGAAATCGTTTTAAATCAATTAAAAAAACAATTATTGTTTTCCAAAAAGAGTTATTTAAAGGGTTTTGTGTTTATTTAATTAAAAGCATTGATCGACCCATTTGTCTTTCCACTGCTGAAATATGTTTCTCCTTTCATATTGAGAGGGTAAAGGCCATAATATGGCACGCTGGCCAAGTGCGAGTTGGCAGACTTCAAACACCTCAGAAAATATTTATTTTTGTTTTTTATTTGATATATTCTAAAGTGTGCCGGTTTTCTGAAGCTGTTTTCCTTCACCGTTAGCAAGTGATATTTAAACTTAAAACACACTTTATAAAGAGGTGCGCGCCATGGATTTGAACAGAGCACCCCCGGAGCGAGAGGCTGAATTCTTAACCACTAGGCTATCACTGCCACCATTAAAAGCATAGGGAGCTCAATATTAGAATACGAAAATATTATAAAACCCAAACATTTTTAATTCTCAGTTTCTCATTTAATTCTCAGCTTTTGAAAGGTCTTCACTAATTTACATGTCGAAGTCATAAGCCGCTTATAACAGATAAAAAAATTGTTATTCTATACAAGAAATTAAAAATATATTCTTTACCTAGGATACCTTTATATTTAGACTAATTAAAATATGTATATCATTGTACTGAGTATATAAAATAATTTTTTATATTTCCCACAGGACAATATTTACAAATGCAAGCAACACAGAGCTCTCCCACGATATGAAAATGATAAAAACTATACAGTATATTAAAAATACCAAATTTTTAAAGTAACTTCTTTCATGCAATATAACATTTAGTCTAGTTATTTCAATTAAACATTTTTGTTTTTCCATTATAACTATAGTACAAAAATGTGTTCAAAATATAAAGTCAAGATTGTGGCACAAGGTTTTTTATACATTTGTGACAGTTGGAAATAATTAAAAGTATTATCTTAGTCTTATAATGCCAAAATATACATAAAAAATACAGTGACAAGAACAAATCACATGCAATAATAAAATAAATAATAACATTTGACACAACTACTAGTACAATGTAAGATAATGTCAATCTACTATTTATTCGAACTGGACACATCAAATAAACTATTACAATGAACTATTATGTAGTTGTAGATAAATAATTGATGATATTCCATTTTCAAATAATAGTAGACTTATTTCTGTAAGTCGTAGTTCAAACCCGACGTCAATTAAAAAATTGTCTTTACGAGTAGCATATACAGTCTGTGACACACGAAAAATAAACTACACTTCCGTAAAATTGGCGCGACTTATGATTGAAATTTCGAACTTTTTATTTTTAATCTATGGTTATTACAGTCACAAGATTATGAAAATAATAGCTTGCATAGAATCAAAAAGTAATTTAAAAACGGAAGTTAGATTATATAATTTGGAATGTTCTTCAAATACTTACATTTTGTGATACGTAAGGCTTCATCCGTGTTCCTTACAAAACACCAATATATATAAATAACCACAGATCTTAGTAATTCATAATAAATTTAATTCAATAGTAATACATATAACTATACTACAATTTATTCGATTTAACTTGAGAAGAAGGAGATTAATTCTTGAGAAATATAATAATTCGAGATGAAGGAAAACTAAAACATAATACCTACATATAAAAAAAAAATTTTAAATGACAACATATTGAACAATTGATATTAAATTTGGTTTAGTCGAAAAGTCTTTAAAAAGTAAAGTAAGCCGTTTCTATCGAAAGCCTATCAAATCAAAGTATCTATGTAACCGAAAAGTGATCCTGGCATGTTGCAAAGTAGGATAATAGATGTCGCTACTGAGTATCTGAACCGCGAACTTTTTATTTACGGGTATCGCGTGAATTTTCTGGGACAAAAGACAGTAAGTACCTATTACTTGCAAAATATAAATAACGAGAAATCGGAGATAAAGCTTTGGCCACGACAAATCGGTCTGACGTCATCACCATTAAGCCTTAGACGTGGTCTAATGGAATATAAATAAGTATTCAGTTCTATATAAGCTAGTCAAAAAGCTGGTGATCTACTAATTGATGGAGAACCTTTTTAGGCATTCCCAAGTTTTCATGTACTAGTTAAAACAAGAGTACTAAACAGTCAACGCTAGTATATATCCTGAGAGTGATATAAGAATAAAAAAATCGATTCCAAAAACGTTAGAAAAAAAAACAAAATAGACCATAAATATTCATACATTATACATACCTATACATTGGAAATTCCTTCAAATGAGCAAATCGTATAAAATATGTTATTCCATCCTCTTCTATTTAAATAAGTGTAAAAGAGAATACATACAGATACATATGAAAAAAACGGTACTGGTATTGATGTCTGTCTAATAGTGTTACAGGTAGAGATGGCAATGGTTCCATTTTCAAGTTATTATTTCAATCTCTCGCTATTCGAGTGTAAAAACGAGACAAAGTCCACCTCACTTCTTTGATCATTCATTACTTATCGCCAATAATCCGTTGATGGTTCCGGTGTAAAATCGGGTAGTACGTGACGAAATTTGAACATTTAAAAAAATCGCGTTTATTAGTACAAATTGTACGAATTCGTATGGTTTATAAATATCTAGCTAGTGTTACATAAATGTCACAACAACAAAAAACTAAAAACTGTCAGAGCGACAAATGTCATTCACACAGTTTCCCATTTACGCCACTAGAGGCGTTCATGGGGTGTACCATCTAAAACTAAAAAACCCAATTTTTATTACATTTAAACAATAGTCATGTACATGCCTTTTACACCGAAATTGATTAAAAATATCTATCAAGTTTTATCCATCCTTATTTTGATTTTTCTGCTGAGCCCTGATGAACTCCGGATAATCGATATAGCCGTCTTTATTGTGATCGTCCATATTCAGTATGGGATCTATCAGGTTGGTCAGCTCATCGTCCTTGAAGATCTTCTCGCCCACCGGCGCGGAGCCGGCCTGCTGTTCCTTGTGCCCTTGCTCTACTGAACCCAACCAAGCATGTAAAGACAGACAGATACAAATGAATATTTATATCGAACAATGACGTATTTGCTAATGCGCAATTGGCCAGCCTGGCAGACCTTGCTTGAAGGGTGGTTTTAAAACTTATATATATGTTGGTTATAAAAGAAAATGTTATAGATTATAGACGGTTACGAGTTCCAATCACATTTGTGAGATAAAGAAGCGATTATATTCAAAACTGAAATAGAATCACACAAAACAGAAGAAAACCAAGTCGCCATGACACACCACAACAACCCCACATATCACCTCAAACCACACAGAAGTTATAATAAGTAAAATAGTGTATGGAAATTGAATAAAATAAATAAAAATAGAGCCAAAATTATAATATTTTTTTCGTAATCTGCAGTTAATATTCATATACAGAATAGTGTATGGTAATGGAAGATATGCACATATTAAAATACAATAGAAAAGATATTTCAGATACAAACAAAAGAAAATATTAAAAATTTCAAGTATCAATTATATTGATTCATTAAAACTGGCAAAACAAAGGAAATCACACAGAAAAAAAAAGATTAATAAACAAGGAAGGTAAAAACTATTTAGAAATTCAAATGCCTTCACTAAGCACATGAACTGCATATTTCCCCAACAATCCAACTGCTCTTCTGTAAATCATCAGCCAACTTTGTCTGCCACATTCACTAATAACACACACACACAAACCCAAGTCACTTGATACATACACAACTTTTTTACATTTAAACATAATCTTTCATATGGTCATGAAATCAGAGTTGTATCTTTCGTATTCTTGGCCATTAGACTTATATTTAGAATCCCGTATTTAATCGTCAAAATGACTACAAATCCTTGCATCCATCAAACCTTTAATCCAATCAGCCATCCATTCAGATCCATAATTGGTTATATTACTTCTCTTGTCAGGACAAATCAAATAATGATACACATACATATACATAGTTTTAAATATATAGTTAAATTTTATTTTTGTAGTTTTATTTTTATATTTTTATTTTTAATTTTATAGTTTAAATACATAGTTTTAAAACAAGTATTTTTGTCATTTTAGTATGTCATGTAGCAACATAATCCATTAATTGTTAATATTGTTAGATACTAAAGAAGTATACATCCAAGTTATTAATGAAATATTAACAATATTGAACTGGTCACATTCAAACTTTAATGAGTTGCTTGAGGGTAGGTAGAAAGTACTAACAAACTGAAAAGGCAACTTAATTTTGAAGAATAGGAATGTTCATGTGACCTACGGTAGGGTGTAAACAGTCGTAAAGGTCAACTCACCATGCCAGTGTATGAGTGATTTGATCAGCTCGCAGCCATCCAGTTTATTGTTGTTATCGGCGTCATGCATCTTGAAGTAGTGGAACTGCAGCTCCTGCTCCGACATCTTCGATGTGTCTATGGGCACTTCAATGTGCTCCTGGATATGACTGAAAGAGATATACATATGTAATACATTACATATTATATACATATATTTTATACATACATACACATATATATATATATATATATATGTATTACATTAATAACTGTTTCTATAGGTGAAAAATTAAAAGAAAACATTTATTGTTTAAATTCATACTTCCAATATGAGACACATTATAGTCTACAATCAAAAAGTTGCAAAGAGTAATGATTTATAGTCTTCTCAATGAGAACCTCAATAGAAAAAGTTAAAATTTGATGAAATCAATTAAAGTAGAATTCATACTACTGTGCGAAAAATAATTAGCAGTAAAGCAAAAGGTATATAATTATTATACTGGCTGTTGTTCGCGCAAACGTCGATGTTACAATTCTATTCATTGAATCATTAAAAATTTCATCCCAAATGGCCCAGAGATTTGGCTGTGAAAGTTTAATTTCTTATAGTATTACAACCCTCATTCCATCTACATATGGGTTGATTTTTGCGGTGATGAACTATCCTATGGTCTTACTCAGGCTTTAAACTATCTCTATACAAACTAACATCACTATCGGCCCAGTGGTTCAAGTGTGAAAGCATAACAAATAAACAGACAGAAAGGCAAAGTAACTATCACATTTATAATATTAGTATGGATGAAAATACTCACTCCCTCTCTTGGGCGATGTTGGCTGGATTTAATAACTGGGGATCTAGACATCAAAACATACATTCATAATAAATATATTCATAATAAAAGAGATAAACGCTACAAAAATAACAACACTAATATTAAAAGAAGCTTCTAGAAACATGGGTGTAGATTCATCTAAGAACACTAAAAATAATAAGCAGTAGTCAACAACTCGACTCCACAGCAACTCGCAAGCAATCCTTATAATTAAGTGTTGACGGTGTTGTCGCTTCAATGGGAACTTGATCACACACTTTTTGTTTTACTATTAAATGTCTCGTGAGTATTTATATACATATTTACCAGCTTAATTCGTGCGTTAAGCGTTACTGTGGAGTCATTGTAATCATCATGGAGCCCATGATGAAGGACCTCGCATATATCCAAATCTAGTAGGGCCATCCCGACCAAAGTATGTGAGTCAAATCAGTACATATTATATAATCACTTTTTGCTCTCAGATAACCTAGATACATATCAAAGACATCAACAATATCAAAGATATATCTCACCGCCACCATGATGGCCGTGGCTCGGCGCTTGCTGCACCGGCATCTGCTGCACGGGAACTTGCTGCTGGTACTGCTGTTGCTGCGGCGGCGCCTGCTGCTGGTACTGCTGCTGCTGCTGCTGAGGCGGTGGCTGCTGGTATTGCTGCTGCTGAGGTGGCGGTGGTTGGTACTGTTGCTACAAAGAAAAAACAGAGAATTTATTGATGGCAGTGATAATATATTTTTATTAACTGAATAAAAATTACTCTACACTATTTTTGATAAAATGTCAATTAATATTACATTGTTCAAATGGAATTTAATATTTATCCGAATTTATTCAAGTGGTAAGATAAAGCTACCTCTCTTATTATTAATTTGAAAATGATTAAAGCAAAATAATTAAATTTTACAGCCAACAAATCTTGGGACATCATAATTTTTGATGATATTGTTAAGAGCATGCAGCAAGCCTCATCAACTACCAATGCATGACTTGCTTGTGATACTGCGGTCCTACTTTGCAGATGATGTTAAAATTGTGCTTACTGTAGTTCTTGGTTATTAGAAATCAACTCAGATAAGATCTTCCATCAGATTTATAAATTTTTAACTTATGTGCATGTTTGAAAAGACCTCAGTTCTATAAGGCTATATATGGCACTTTATGCTCTCTGCCTATCCTGTAAATGACCTGGGGTTATATATAATAATTCTAGTAATACATTTTAGAACAACTTACTTGTTGAGGAGGCGGCGGAGGGGGAGGCTGCTGATAGTTCTGTAACAAGTTGTAAATGTAACATTAGTTTGTTTGTACACAAAGATATACACCAACACATATCACAGTACATTTACCAGGTTCACTGTATCACCCTCAGTGTCAACATCAACCTGATTACAACTGGACTATTTAGAACAAATCACCTGTTAAAAGGAAATGGCTATCATCTGTTAAACGAAAGGGCCCTTGTCTAGGGCAGAGTTGGTTGTCGTCTAGGGGAGAGGAGAAGTGGGGAACAAAAGAGGAAAGTCTCCATTGCGGCCACACTGCAAATGTAGAGTATTTGTGAAATTGGACCTCCTATGGGTCTGAAACTTGTCAGGGCATCATACATAACATATTATGTCAATAAGCCAGTACATATGTTGTCATGGGTGTAAACACTCTAAGAGACATTTAATAGTGAGATTTCAGGAGAACATTATAAAGAAAATTTTGGGGCACAAAATTTCTGAAAGATAACATCAAAAATGAGGTGATCCAACAGAGAATCAAAGTTATCTACATTGCCCAAAGGATTAGCAGGCTAAAGCGCCAGTGGGCTGGTCCCATTTGTCACAAAACCAATAGAGCAGAACCAGTGGAGCAGATGTGTTCTGGAGTGGAGACCGCAACTTGGCAAACATAACATAGGACACCCTCCAACTAGATGGAGTGAAGATATTCGCAAAGTGGCTGGCAGTGGTTGAATTTGAAGAGCTGAAGATCGAGCACAGTAGCATGCCATTGGAGAGGCCTATGTCCAGCTTTGGACAGAAGTAGGCTGATGATGATGATGAAATTTCTCGAGCTGCTCTATTTTAATGCTACAGGCAACTTTGATGGATATATAAAAAATGTAAACCAATATCAACCAAAATGGGCCTAGGTGTTAACACCTGCGATTTGGAGCAATGAGTTTAAATCTGGATAATTTTCCTGACCTATATTTGAGGTGTGTTCATATTTTAACATTATTGTTACAAGACAAAAGACTACACAGTTTATTAAAAGATGATATTTGATAGAATGTACCGCACATAAAAAAAATTTTTTACTACCACATCAATACATAAACAATGCAATGAAGAAATACAACCAGGAAAGTAGGTCAATATAAGGATAGTATTAAATGAAACTTTTCTAATCATTGCAAACAAATAAAAAATGATAGTAAATCACAGAGGGTGTGCTAAGAAAAATGAAAAACATTTAAATATTGACTAGCCATTGTGTAATAGATTATATATTTACATATTTTTTTTTATAATTTCAATATGTAAACAATATACAGGCAAGTTTTGATTATTAGACTTACACGAAACGATGGTGCTTGGGACCAAGTGCTAGTGTAATGGGACGCAGTCATAACTATGACTACACATACAATTAATTATATTGTAAATAACTGATTGTTTAAAAAACACGATTGCTTATATTAACCATAAATCTAATGAATATTAATATAATTCTTACCTGATAGTTCTGCGGCGGTACGCCAGGTGCGACTTTCTGTTGATATTGCTGGCATATAGAAATATGGACCAACGCCGCGAAAATCAATAAACGATGCATATTAGAACTTAAAAAATCGTGTACCGATTGACTGTAACACGTTTCCAATCACGTTAAGCTTGAAACAAGCTTGTTTTATCATAAAAAGCAATAATATTCAACTTAGAACATAAACTTCTGTAAACTTTTGCACCAGTGCCTGAAACGTGGTAATTTTCGGAATTTACCTGTTGTAAGCTATACGTGGACTAAAGATAAAGTAGCTTATCGAATCAATATTATTGATAAAATAAACAATTTTGTGCGAGCGATTCGATTTTGCCGACGTTTCACAATCAAAATGATGAAATGAAAACCTACACGTCAGACGTTCGTCTGACAGTTTTAACTTTCAATACGTTTCTTTTCACGGTTG
>DWME01003461.1:0-18266 GCA_018244795.1 Parelbella ahira ahira | reverse complement strand
GACGAAGCCTGCGTCATGGCCAGAGCTTAAA
This sequence comes from Parelbella ahira ahira, assembly GCA_018244795.1. NCBI lineage: Eukaryota > Metazoa > Arthropoda > Insecta > Lepidoptera > Hesperiidae > Parelbella > Parelbella ahira. The sequence continues at coordinate 18,235 of DWME01003461.1, read as the reverse complement.
AACAATAATGCTAATAGATTTAATTACCAGAAATCTCGTTCCATTGCTTTAGGAAGCCACATTAAAGGAAAACAAACTCCGGAGATATATTTTCAACGATATACTTCATGTTCCATTAATGTTGTAGTCCTATTAAGTTCAGTTTTCAATGCTTTAAAAACATGAATATCTGGAACGGAAGTCGCGCACAGGTACCAGGATATCAAAAATCGGTTGCAGGGCTTGCGGCCCAGAAGTTGTACATTATCAGCGCTTCGTGGGAGCTTTTGCCGCAAAGCTGCGCGGGCGCGGGGCAGTCCGCGCGCGACTTCCACCGCGGAGCGACGTGTGCCGAGTCGCGCCGAAACTTGCCGAAAACCAAGCGAGTTGTGAGCGCGGCCGGCGCCGTGTGAAGTGTCCCTAAACGTGCTACCACCAACCAGTGTTATCAGCGTGCTCTGCTTACCGTGCGTATTCAGTGTAGTGAGCCTTTTAATTGGCGACTCGAGTGCTGTGGATGGAAATTCTTAGTGCTGGTGCGTTGACCGGGTGCAGGTTCGACGCCCGGCTGTGTATTCGTGTTGGATAAACGGTAATTATCGATTGTGAATTGTAGCAAGTGCGTTGCGAAAATCGCGGTTTACAAAGGAACGGGTACGCGCAAACTGGTTCAGCTATCGGGCGCCTGCTGGCCGCGATGCTTCAAACTTCAATTCAGTTGGCTTCGAGATTGTGCCCCCATTCAACTCACAAAGCTTTAAAAAGCACTGATATTATTCAACCAATAATCCAGACTACCATCCTCGAAAATTACATAAGTATTTAGGTGAAACTTGTACCTATGTATGTAAATACCGAATACAAACTATGCAGGAAATATTAGCCTCTATATCTGCGCCTCTATCACTTTTGCGACTGCACTCGTAATTTTTTGGTTTTGAATCTGAAATCCACTTATATATTAATTTCAATTCGAAATTCCAGCAATCCGAAGTGAAATTGTGCGTTAAATCACACCGCGTGCTTTCCTATCTTCCGAAACTCAGATCCAATCAGAGAGACAAGTAAATTTTCGTACAGCCAACATGACATTTGGTATCTCCACACGCGATCGCCGTGTTCCCAGCCTCTCCGCCGAGAGGTCGAGATGCGATAATTGAACGAAAATGCGCCATGAAATTGCTTTAAATAGTTTAAATAGTTTTAGTGTACGTACGCCATAGAGCAACATGTTGTGTAACAGTTGGCATATTCGTAGTTAGCTATGCACATCGGAGTGTGGTGCTGCCTGGAAAGTTCTTCTTAAGCTCGTTGCTCTCTGACTTCATTTTAAGACTCCGCAGAGTGTAACAACTATGAAAGTGACTATTTGTTACTTTATGTCAAGTATCTTGCTGCTGAATAACAGAGCAAACAGTTAAAAAGCGTTAAAAAGGATCCTTCGGGGTGGATACCTCTAGTGTAGCTCTTGGTAATAGGTGACGATTTACCATCAGTTGATTCGCTTACCTGTTTATCACGTCATTACCTTCTGTTCACCGCTGGACTTAGGCCTCCACTAATGAGCCCATTTGCACTTTCATGGGGGGTTTCACCCTATCATCCTTACAAGGTATGCGGGTTGTTTGTCAGTCCTTGCTATAAGAAAACAATTTGATTTGGTTTCTAGTCTTACCGCCAACGTGTTGCACGTGACCGAGATGAATAGATATTGAAACAGCGAATTATTGTACCTATGTATATTTACATTTAGGGCTCCTGTTACCATTTGGACTGCTTCAGAGTCCATTAATTAAGTAACCACATTGTACAAGAACAAGTACAATATTAAATATTTTCTAGAAAATATTAACTTCGGCTAAAACAAATACAACATTAAAAAGACCAAAGCGTGTATGAAATAATAAAAACTCTATATTTATGTACATATAAATATTTTCTGGGCAGGTGCGTCTAGTTGTAAAACCGTTATATAATTTCAAACCGTCTGTGTTTTGAACAGTTTTAACTCGTAAGCCACTTATGTCATTATAAACTTACATAATTATGCAACCTATAACCCGTTGATATTTTCTGTATGTAAAAGTTATCATCTTTTACAGACACTCAACTAAAGGTTCTGTGGGAAATCTCTTTTATATATCCTCCGAGAAGCTTGTCTGATTAACTATTGGAGATGCCACTTAATTTAATAAACACTGAGATGCGTACTCATAAACAGAGATTGGAAATATATTATAATGTATGTAAACGAGCCTTTTTACTCAAATCGAACCGCCGAACAGATAGCGTGTACACGACACGAGTAATATGATACTCTTATTCCCAAACCCACTCGCTCACTCGTTCACTCCCTCGCCGTGAGCTTTAGGAGCTGATTTTATGACAGATAAATGAGCGAATGATGAAGCGAGCCGCGCTGCCCATCAATCTCTTTACGTTTTATCTGCTCTAAAGCTCTGTAAATTAGACGTTACAATCTGTGTAACAGATTGTTCGGAAAGTTATTTGGTGCTTTCAGATCGAACGAAACACGATTTTCTTACGGTCTTATTAATTTTTATATTGCCTATTCTGATTCTTTATCTATTATATTTCTTTATATGTTAGTATGTAGTACCATGGTTCGCGTTTTTAAAGTCCTGATTTTTGCTCGCCTGAAACTGATCTGAGTTAATTTAACGTCTTAAGTTGAAGTTAAGATTTTTTCATATAAAACATTATCTAAAGATCGAAAGACAGCCTGAGAGCTTTAAAACAGAAGGGCAAATTCTAGACAATAAGTGTCTGCTAATACTGTATATCTAAAGTAAGCTTTCGAATTCCTTACTCTGTGATATCTTGCACTTACCATCGTAAATAAGTTCGCACCATTTATTTGTGAATCGTAGATAATAGCATAAAAGTAAAATTAAGGTTATAGTCGTGAATACGGAGTATGATGATGTAAACCTACGTGTAGTGTACAGCGCTCAACCCCCAAGGATAACAGAAATGTGAATACAAACAGTATGCAAGGTATACATCGTTAAATATACCTGTCCCTACCAACACGTGTGCCGCCACAAGATGGAGCATCCTCAGGTTGTGGCTTCTGCAATGGTGACTTAATAAATAAATACCATAATAAATAAAAAAATTAAATACGTTTTATTGAAGAGAAAAAGAGTAGAAAAAAATGTAGGTATCATGCAATGTCCTTCACTACATTGGACAATAATGCACAATTATATGTTCAAGTCAAAACTAATGTATAAATATATAGTAAATATTGCTTTGTCTCACGGTCACTTAATGGCGATGATTTCATTGCCTGCCTCCGAGGAGTCGTTGTTTTTTTTTAAACTAAATGAGTAATATATATCGTTGAAGCCAAGGCCACACCTACTATGTGCCCTGCAGCCCGCCGCCAGCCCGCCACACTATCAAATTGACGTTTCGCTGACAGCGACCATCAACGATAGAGAGAGAAGGGCATATACAATTCACTGGCTCTATAGGCCATGCTTCGACGCAGTACAGGATGGTTTTTTTATAATTCTCGCGGATTAAAGCCTTAGTTAACGATTGGATTAATATATTTCAAATTGACCTAAAAAATTTTGCAATAAAAAAATAATCGTTTCATGTTGAAGTATTTTAAAATCAATTAACGGTTACATCAATGATTTATGAGGTAATTCAGAACGACAACAACACTCACATTATTGAATTATATGACACGCTAAACACAGATCCCACTGCTCACATACGTCTCGACGACCATTTCTACAAGTAATAATAGAAGCCGTGTACATAAAATAAATGAAATAAAAATACCGATAGCACGCCAATAAGAACAAGAAGACAATATCAGCTAGGCCTTTTATGGAGGATCGAAAATGACAAAAAGCGGCTGTCTTCACCGCGCTCAATAGGACCCGTCGTCCCGTTGTGTGGCGGGGAGCGGCCGCGTCCCTAGGGCTGCTGCGCACTGTGGGTCACGATTATTTATTTTATAGCAGTTAAATTATTTTAATGCTAAACTATGATTGGTGTTGAACTTACTTCTGTAGAGTTTCGTTGAGAATGATGATCATCATTAATTATTTTATCGTTTGTATGTATTAGTAAACATTTCTACACCTAAGCCTTGTGCCTATATTGGGACGCCATTGTATAGTTCAAAGCCGTCAGTATTTTAAACAGTTGTAAACCATGTGGGATACTCATTATAATGAGATAATTAACTCTTTTACTGTAGTTCGTAATTGGATACAGATTTCCTCTCAGAATGAGAATACTTTAAAGCATAGTCTGCCCATTTTGTACGCACTAAAATAAATAGTTTCATTGAAAACCTCATCAAGACATCGTAAGCTTGACATACCAGTTATTTATTTTAAAATCTGATAAACAGTTATATAACTCTGATGATAAGTTCTGACTTTGAGCGATTGCAAAACCAAGAAGGAATTACAACCAATGGACGACTGCCTTATTGCTGGTCAGGAAGAAATGTAAATAATTCGAAGGAATATTTCAGTAGAAGCGGCATTATATACAGAGAGCCAAAGAATCGCCGCAGGCTTAAGTATCCGAAATATTTACCTATTGCATGTTAGAAACTCCAAGTCCACATCTACGTACGTGCAGTACAGTACAACACGCTTATATTAACTTGGCACTTGTGAGGAATGCGCTTGTCCTCCCTCCCGCCTTTGGACTCCGCCTACCAAACTCTATAGTAGGAACCGTCACTAACCTATCGTTATAGATCGGTTTGATATTCGTTTATAATGCTATAAAATTAAGGGTATATATAATTAGGCATATGCTTATTATACAGTTAGTACCATGCGTATAGCCATTCCGACGTAAAGTCATCATTGCGGGGTACCTAGTTAACTTTTGCGAGTTGTACACTAAGTTTGCAGGGCTTTTATACGATCAAGTGCGCCCGGGTTCTTTTAAAAAGATGAGTAATCCTAATATGTAGTTTACCATAATTAAAGGCATGACAATTTTAGGTACTATGTACTTTGTTCTCTAATTAAGTAACAATAAGGTTCATTTGATTTGATTTTAGTTCATCTGACTTTAAATTGCTGTATTTTTTTTTCAATTTGAAAACTATATTTTTTACAACAATTCTTTTACGAAAGTTAAAAGATATTCGGTGAATGGTTACATATTGTTCTTTTGAAAAGGTTTTGGCATTTTTAAAACACCGATAGCAGCTTCGCCAACCAACCCTTAGGGATCAAATTACGAAATATCTACCTAAATGAATGCCTTTAGTATGAATTTGTAAAGGAGAGACCACTTGCAACGGGTTCTGCATGCGTTGGTGAGGGACAGACAGACTGACCGATCTAAGGCTTTAAGGCCGGAGGGGGTGAACTGGACGAAATCGGTTTCACGACTTTGTTAGTGATCTTTGGAAATAATAATTATTATTAATACAAAATCTCGCTAGGTTCCTTAGAAGGTACCACCGAATGTCGAATACATTTACCCTAACATATTTGACGTGTTTCTTCTATATTCATGACTTTTTTCATACACATTTTCTTTCCGTGCAAATAAAACCAAAATATTTTATTTTCCATATTTACCTATATGTTACATTATTCTTTTGTAAATACCTAAGTAGTATTTATTGTATGATGATACTTGCGATCACGAAGATATTATTATATTTACTACTGCTGCGCTTAAGCTCGTCGGTCGTCAGGTCATTTAATCGTTCCTAGACACGCCGCATCATACCGCGATGGGCCAGCGCCGGGTTAAGTTGCCTCGTCCCATGTCCATCCTGACATGGATAATAATATAACGGATATAATGTCTTATTACATTCCACTCCAAGCTGCTCAATAGCACAAGTATGTTTGGACATCGTGTTTCATTTTAATGTGAATTTGTCATGTACAAGTTGTAAATAGCGCAGAATTTTATTGTATGCAAATTGGACACAGGACACGAGTGCCGGCTGCCAGCTGGGGCATGTACATATATACACAGTACACGTTAATATGTACACGGTACACGTACACAATTACACGTATTAAAATGTATAAATTTTAAAAATTTTCTTTGGTTAGAGCAACGTGAGAACAGCATTTATATAAGAATAGGCATTCTTAAAGTTTAAGTTATTTTGTTTCGTGATTTATATATGAAGTGTAATAGTGCACAGTTACAAGTAATATGCCCTACCCACCGTCCCACAAACCTAAAAATTCAATGTAAAAAATTAACTGTTTAACAATATGCAGTAAAAATTCTGTACCTAAGTTGTGTGAAGTCTGTCAACTAACATTTAGCTAGTGTGGCAGACTATGACCTTAACCCTATCATTCTGAGAGGAATTTTTCAACAGGTAAATGTTAAAGGGTCGAAAGAGTGTGAAGACCTACTGTATACAATTTTCAGTTCCGAAAGTACATACATACATCCAATTAGTAAAAGGGTACTATTGAATGGTGAGGACTCAAGTTGAGAAGATAGATACCATAGTATTTGGCATGAACGTCGATCCTACGTTATAAAAAGGATCTGATGCCACTCAATTACCGAATAATTTGATTCAGCGATTAATACGATAAAATATAGGTACATATATGCTTTAGATGTCAATATTGTCAGGTACATTTCAATTTTGTTAACAGTTCAATGTTATACCGGATTTTTTTGTGGGGGAATGTGGTTTACATTGACACTATATTCATTCAGCAGAAAAGTGCTGATCGCGGCGTGTACAATTCAACTTGCAAAGAAACTTTGCGAGAAAATTTTATATATACTTAGTATACTTAGGCGTGATGTTACAATACTTAGTGTACTACCTTTCCATTGCAGTATATTTTCGAAAATTTATAGTTACAGTGTTGGATTTGTTAACCGATGAGAGCGGGTTGATATTGTCGACATATGAAAAGCTTTCACGTGTGTTTGTTTTCGAAGCAATGTTATATTCCAAAAAGGCAAATTTCTAATTGCTCTAAATAAAGTATTGTGTCCCGTTTTCTTTCTGAATGACATTCATAATAGAAATATCTTTAACAAAAATGTAATATTCCAATTCGAATTTCAAATTCACACCGAACTACACCCCGCTAGCAGTGCAAAATCTTTTAGACTTTGGTGTGTTAAGAATTTAAACAATGTTGTTATATTAACTATAAATCATTTAATGAACAATTGCTAATTGAGGCTAAGTTTTCTACTACCCACACTTACTGCAACCATGTACTTTAAAAACGTAATTATTAATAAGCATTACATAATGACAAACTGTGATTTTAGCATCCTGAGTGATTTACAGCAATTCTGTTTTCAAGCAAGTGTTCTCGATATTCACGCAACAATAACTGACCGTGTAGTAATGCGTTACCCAAAAAGGCTTACACTAATCCATTTCGACGCAGAAGTGACCAGAGTCAAATGATCGAATCCATGTCATTACACACGCGTAATGGGTGACGGTGGCGCCATCTTTAAATTGCTGACGCATCTTAACAAAGTGTTTTGTGTTAGACGTATGTTTTGTAATATCCTGGTACGTCATTGTTGCTTTTTGATTCGTACAATGATATTCAATACAACGAATTAGTAGATTATTAAAGGAGGTACACTCTCTAAGTACAAAGCTTTTAAAAATCGGCGTGTTTTCAATATTGTTGAGTTAGTTTTCATATTGTAATATGTAGTCTCCATGTCTGGTCCGCCGCACTACAACGCCATTAGGCATATTCCACGGCAATTGATACTGACTGCCGCGTTGCCGCTATACCAGTGAACGTTTAATTGTCGTCTCGAGCGGCTGGAACGAATGGGAACGGGCTCAAATTGTGAGCCCGTCGATCGAAGTCGGTAACAGGGCTGCCACAATTAGACCCAGTCGGTAATCAATGTACAGAAGATAGATTAATATAGAAGTTAGATGAGTAAATACGTTTTGTGAGTTTGGCTCATGGTTTTGGCAACCCTAGCGGATGTTACAAAAGCACAGATACGAGACGCGGTGCTAAGTCGCGTAGTTGTGTGATTCCGCATGTCAGTGGAACGGAAAACAAAAATTTCTTGTTTTAATTCACGGCCACCGAAAAAATTGTATTAATTTTTTTGTTAAAGATTGTCTATAAAGCTTCATCGTAATCATCATCGGCAACCTCTGGCTGTCGAGAGTTTTATATAGGGCTCTCCTAATCGGCGCCACTTCTTTCGTTCTTGGACCTTCCGAATACAGCATGTTTTCTTTAAGTCGTCAGCCCATCTTTGACAGACTAAAAATCTTTTAAAATAACATATGATGATTGCTTCAAGTTGAGTATGAAGTTGTATACGTTTCGTTTCTAGGAGGGTTCAAAAGTAGTTTTATGTATCAAATGTCAGTCAACGAGTATCACGTCGCTAAATGTGTATTGCTTCCTTAAATAAAAGAAGCCTCAGCTCATCGTGAGCTCGATACACAACTCGACAGCTTGACGAATTGAGCTGGTCACGTGAACAATTAAATATGCCGTTGATTGGAATCGGAATATTTAGCGAATTATGTATTCGCGGAGTGTAGATCGGGCTACAAGCGGACATAACGATCTTCATGTTAGCAGCGCAAATTCCTGTCATTCAAGATAGATATACATACCTAACCCTTCGGGGATTAATAATTATAATTGTACAGTTATTTGCTTTGTGTCTGGGTGTAAAAATGTCTGTATAAGTATACTCTTATATTTAAGTGTACATATATGTGTAGTATAACAGCCGACTAAACTAATGACCAGCCTTTCTAGGTGCCGATTCCTTAAAATATAAGTCCTGTTACGATATATGCAGAGAACACGCTTCAAGTATGATATATTATATTATTGTGAATTCACCTTTACATTGCAGTGATGCTTTATTTCAATGTCAGCACTTAACTTTGTTTGTGTAGGACAGCATCAATCAGCTATTATCTTTTGATGTCAGTACGAAGTGTACTCTAATAGGCTGTTTGTATCTATTTTTATAATCACATCACATAAACTCTGGCTCTGTACCTATACTATTTAATTTACAAAAAGGATCTTTTTTATTTGTCGCTCGGTTGAGAAACAGGTCGGGGTAATATTTGTTCAGTAAACATTTCAAAGAGGCGACGGTTGGGAACGTTGCGGGACATTTTGAAGCCTCGTCTCGGAGACTGTTTATTTAAGACGATGATTTCTTTCGCCTTATTCAATAATATCCAATAGTTATTATTAAAAAGTCCTCCTATTTTAGACACCTGCCTCTTGTACATACATTCAACACTCTATTTGTAAACATTTTCTTCATTCTATTCATTAATCATATTTTTATGAATAGAAATTATTTTTATTCGCTCATGTGGTTAAATCTTTTAAAGTGACACGAGACTGTCTACTATTGTCGTAAAGAAAATGTATACAGGTATGTCGTTATTCTGTGCCATAGTATAACATTCTGTGATGACGTCACTCAATTAAATATTTTGTAAGTGCCGTAGAAATAATGCCGTTTATTATCTGTGAGATTAGACAATGTATGTACACAATGGTGTATAAAATTATACCGTAATTTGATCAAATTGATAATAAATTGATGTTTTATCATTGAGATTGCCAGCATGTGGTCAGCCGCCATCAATCACGGGCAGGCGGTGATGTTGGCGCGTAATTAAATAATTGAGCGTAAATAATAACGCGCGGTTCAATTACATATAATTACAGTTACACGGATTGGGCAGGAGCAGGAACTAATTGAAAATCGCCTCCCGCGCCACCGCTCATTAGATAAATTTAATTGGAATGCCGAGTGTAATAACATTCGGCTCATTATCAATCGTTTCTCACTTTTGTGAGTTCCGGAACTACATTATTGCTTTTTTATGATACCTACCCTAGCTTTTCACCGCGATCACTATTGACGGAAAGCACAGATGCGTTCTGACAAGGAGAATGTCTAGAAATATTCGATTAACCCTTTCTTTGAAAACTCCTAAGTTGTATATTATGTTAGAAAATACAGAAGCTTTTAGGAGGTTAAATTCCGCGGTCGTCCGGATAAGAAACGTGGAATCGATTGTATTTGTTCGATATACATTTTTTTCTCAGTTTTGAAGGTTCTAATATTTACAATGAATTCCTTTCCTTTGCAATGAATAACCATTTTTCAGGATTCGATTGAGTATGGTAACAGGCTAACCCTTTTAACAGAATGTGTAACAGAACTGTTGAAATATGAAAATATTCCGGGGATCTAAAGGCGTGAAACTATTAAATTAACAAAATATAAAACATAACAAAAAAAATCAATTACGAAACGAGTCTATTACTAATTATTTCATCTACTTCGTTCTTCAGATCCCCAAGAATGTCATTACGATCGTGTCGGACAGTATCTGGAGGTGTAATACGTAGTCATTACCATTTCCATACTATGGCCGTGATGTTCGGCGGCTGGGGCCTGGCGGCGACGGGCCCGCTCTAACGAATTCATTTAGCTGTTATAGCTTTTATTACCTTCAATACTACTTAAGAGCTATGTCATATGTAGATACACACTGTCAATTCTATCTTTATTTATGTCCAAAATGGCCGCCGCGACACCACAGATGTTATTAACGACTTTCACCGGCGCCTTGTAACGAATTTAATTACCTGTTGTTTTGTGTCGATAGTGTGTTATTGGGGATTTTAAATATCAATTAAAGTTACAACACGAGTGTTAGTATATGTCACTTACATAATATTTTAATTTATTCAATCAATAAGTAAAGGAATATGTGTTATTATGTATTGGAATGTACATCTTATTAAAAAATTACCAAAAAATCTATGAATTAACCTCTTTAATCAATCCGAGCTTGATGTATCCCCGTCCTTATAGCAGTTGAGTTTTCAACGACGTTTAAAGTAGTTTTTTGAACTTAGAATTAATTTAATACAATTATTTAACCTAACAATAATTAACGTAACAAATAAATAACATAGCAATAGTAAGGTAACAAACAACATTTTTCCTTTTAACTCGAAAATAAATAATTTTAAATTATTTCTTTTATATTTTATTTATTAATCAATTACCCTGATATATAATATATTAATCAATTACCTTGATAATGATTTCATTATTCGTTAGCTGCTATTTATCACTTGTTCATTGGTTAAATGACGATAAAATCAGGTAATTTTTGTAACCCACGTATCTACATAAATAATGATAGAAAAAAGTTTTAATTAAAAAAATTTAAATTTCGTTCGTTTTCGTTCTTATTATTGATATTTTTGGACATATGTATTTAGAATGAATGTATTAATGTTTGCAATAATTTCGCATAGATGTTACATGGTGACATTGAGTCGGTGAGTGTCCCCGCGTGGGCGCCCGCGACACCTGTCCGCGGCGACCTTGCCCTCGCGCGACCGACGCTACTCGTATATTGATCCTCCGTGTCATATTCTCTAACGTTATGTGTACTCGTGTCCTACTAGCAATTGTAACATTAAATTAGATATACTGGTCGTTAATACTGTTTATTTTACTGTCAATATTTAACGACACATTTAATGCGTTGTGAGGTAGAGTCTTCTTGTTTTTTAGTAACAGTGTTAAGGTACGTAAAATTTTTACTTTAGTTACTGTTGATATATCAAACAGAAGGCGGGGAAATTACTTCAAGTATAAACTAAACAGTAGCTAATTATCCCTAGATAATGAAACTTGAAAATTTATTATTGTGTGTAGTGCTTCTATAGGCTACAGAAAATAAAATAGATTCAGCAAATTAAGGGCAGTAAAAAGGGCGAAGGTATATCGGACGGTTGGTCTAGAAACGTCTCTTTAATAACGAGTCGCTTAGGCTAGCTTTTTGCTTGAATAATAATTCGCACGAACATCGCTTCGCGCCATTTATGAACTAAATAAATTTATCACGACCATAACAACCGGTAATAAAATGTAATAAAATTACACCCGTGTAGTTTGTATGGGAATCGCGATTTTTTGCATTTCATTGCTAAAATTAGCCGATATAAAGCGGCTACGGTAGGACAGCGCAGTAAACCTGAACACAATTACATATAAAACATTGTAAAGGCGCTCTTGTTTTAAATTAGTCTTTATCTGTTAGTCAATAAATATCAAACATTTTACTTACTATTAATTTACTAATTACTATTTATAAATAGAGGTTACAAGCACAGTGTTCCGAAACTAGTTGGTATTCCAAGTAATATGTGTGTTATGTGATGTTAGAGAATCCAAGTGTTCCGTAAATTAAAAAGTATTCTACGAAAAAAATTACAATAACAAGGTATATAAGCACCCTTGGGAGAGACTTGGATCACATGCCAATGTCTATTACCCCCACCCCACCCTCCAATAATCGAAACGAAGTAGGTATTTTAAAGTATAAATCCTAGGGACAAACACGTCGCGTGCAGCCTCGTTAGCGCAGCGGGTAGGTGCCTGGTGCTGGAGATGGAATAACTATTTATATGTTGATGTTCCTATTCATATAAAAATACGCGTTTTATTTTATTTTACAAGTAACATCCTAAATAACAACGTTTATTTACAAATCGACAATAAATCCGAGCCGCTGCACGCGATTCATAATTTCCTGTGCGCGAGTCGTTAATTTGCGGTTTTATTGCTGTTTTACAACAAGATTACTAAAACAGTGTAATTTAAGTACAAAGATATGAAAAAATATATAAAGTCTTGTAAACTGTTAGATATTCGACTATTAAATATTTGTGTACACAATTTAAAGGGATGGAAAAGTTTGTGTACTTATGTGGAGTATTTTGGGGCAACTCTCGCGCAAATTGCTGACAATCTGTGCATATGTTTGCGCCGGTAATAGTCTGCAAAAACGGGACTTCATAATATCGCACAAACATCTCTCCTCAAGACTGGCTCAATATACCGTTTGTGGTTATCAAAGCGCTAACTTGGAAGGAAAATAGCGTCCGACAACACCGCGCTAGGTCCAGACCAGAACATAAAATACTTATATGTGAGCTCTCAATAGCCCGGCCCTGATTTATCGCTGGCAACACAAAAACGATGATCCATCGCCGGTGCGAGCAATTAATCGCGCACAAGTATGTTTGTTGGATTTCATTAGTTTTTCGTGCCTTCCGAGCGGCGGCTCCGGCTTTCTCCTGGCCTTTCAAGGGGACAGGCAGCTAGGTACGAAAGAAGTGTTACAATTTGTAACTGGTTAGCACCAGACGCAGCCAGCGGCAGGTGACAGAGCTCAATTAAAGGGTTAGATATCATCAAACATTAATCACCTTCCCTGGTTCGAGAGCAAGTCGGACTTTGTGATTTATTTCTGTGTTTAAATTCATATATATTTCTTGTATCGTCATGCACTGTTGTGGTGTGTGGTCGCTGGTGATTATCAAGAAATGATGGGTCTAGAATTACGTTTTAAGGTTAAGGCCGTCATAGGTGATTTTAAAAATGTTAATGCCCATCCTGCACGCGATGTTAATAATGAGAATGGATGATATGAATGATTGACATGAATGAAAAGAGACAAGTGATTATCATGATGACGGTATAACAAGACAAATTCTACTCCTTTCCGACATGAGATGTTGAAGCAAATATCACAAACTTACTGATTCTTTTGCTCGTTGTATTTTTCTAAATACAGTGCGTATTTTTACATTAAGGTACACTAATCATAAATTAATATAGGAATACAAACCTATATGATGAAAGTCATTAGTATAATTGTACAGAGTCCAAGGAACATTTAAAATGTAGAAATCCAGGGAATTTTATTACGGTTATTACAGAAGTTGTAAAAATCTAATTACAATTAACTATTATTATTTCCTTTGATTTATCTACCGTCTAGTATCCACTAAATTTGTTAATCTATTTTCTTTATAAGCTTTTATATCAGTGTTTTAATATTTTCAAACTTTACTTTGATATGACTTACGTAATTGTATACTCTTCAACTTGTTGGACTTTCAAAATAATCCGATATTGCCTTGTTATAGAATAATTATTGTTATTTTGTATCGGTTCTGAGAGACGTCATCTTTATATTTATTAGATATCATATGCAGAGAAAAGCACACGTTTATACATTTACTTAGAAAGACGTAAAGAGCAGTAAATATGTAAGTTAGAGTTAGCGTCAAACGGTACGCTCGCGGCTCTACACCGCGTGGAGGTAGAGTTCCGAGAACAGACAGTTTCTTGGAAGCGAGTGGCTTAAAACATCTTAATGTCTACCCTTTTGAGCTCTCCTGGTATTCTATGGCGTTTTATAGTCGAGAATGAGGCATTCATTTTGATCGACTTCTAACGCGTGTCTATTATACAAACAGATAAATCAAGCACCTTATATTATCATTATTATTCTTTTATCATTCCGCCAGGTTCCTTACAAGACAGGCATAGAACACAGTACTAGTATATAGATTATCCATAAAAACCGGGCGACTCTTTAAACCACTTTGGCAAAAAATCAATAAATATTAAGCCAAATAAAATATCCTAATTTTTAGACCATTCAGTTAATTTAACACTAATTCTCATATTCTCTTTAGCATTCTTAGCACCTTAAATATAAATCGATGTATGATTAAAGGCTTTTATTGCAGATAACGACAATAATATCTTACTAAAACGTTGATTTACTATTTAAAAGATTAGTTAGTACTGGGTCTGCGCAGTGAAAGGTAAAACCGCGTCTCGAGAGAAACATGTAACTTTTATACGTTCACGTCGTCTGCTTATTGGTGGGCGAATCGTTTATCTTCTCTGTGGATGTATACTGCTAGATCTTGAGTTAAGACAGCGGTGGACTATTCTGTCTCACGTATGGATGTTTCTGCAGATTTAGAGCCGACATAATTAGTATAGCTAGACTTTTATTATTGTCAGTACTAATTGCGAAAACATGTACAATACAGTAAATGGACCATCATCATCATTAGCCTACTCTCGTCCACTGCTCGACATAGGCCTCTCCAATAGCACTCCAATGGACCATAACATCACGCCTGAGCGTATGACTGTGAGAGTCTATGAGTGCTATGACTCAATAGCAGTATACATATAGGTACGTGTATTACTATCAAACAATAACTTCTTCAGTCAATAATCGAGTTTCATTTCACAAAGGAAAAAAAATACGTAGATCAAAGTTACGCCGTATTGCTTTCCTGCGAATCTGAGGCACTGATCATTAAGTTTAAAATATCTTATGCGTAAAGTAAACCATACGTGATGGCAGATGAATAATATACCCATATCACCATATCGGCAGATGATCCGCTATCCATAAGATGAAGGTAATAAAGTACCGACAATTACCATAATAATGATAGGCGGCAAAACATATAAAGTGGCTTTTTACTTTTACTGGGTATATCATTTAACGTTATTGCTCAATGAATTTTATATAGGTACATACTGCTCTCTATACGAGTTAATGCAATTACGTTTCAAATAAATTTGAAATTATACGAGGTTTTATATTGTAACGTGTTTATTCTATATAAATCTATCGACGTATGAAGTTTTTAGCGTATACATCGTTACATCCTCAAATCTCTTAATCTTAAATATTTGAAAACAATTTGACTAGAAATCTAAAACTTTTCCAATGCACTATCACTTTTTTGTAAAAATGCGTGTTTGTTATTCACAACAATATTTCGACTATCTCTTTCTTTTCTATCTGGAAACTTTTACAACGGTCACCCTGCAGTCACAATAACTAAATGAATAAGTCACAATTAAGATATCCCACTTTTATTTGCTATTCAGCTCTCACACTTATGTACATGCATCTGTACGCCATCTACGGAGCTTCATGTATGCATTCAACGCACGGACGAACGGACAGCTAGTTATATTTTATTTACGATTGCTCAACATTTCTTATCAATTAAATAACATTTATCAAATCCAGTTCCTTAGATATCCCATTTATCAATTACCGTCCCTTTATATCTGCAACAATTTACGGTATTCGATTTCTTTGGTCTTTTCTAATTAAGTTGCTGCCATTTCTGGAAATCCTGTAACAATTTTGTGTTCATTTTGTGCTTCACGTGTCCGTCTGAAGTTTCTCGTTTTAATGGGCTTTTTCTTTTTATAATCCTAGGGAGGAGAAGAAAAGGAATTTACACATTTAAAGTTCCCGTGTAATAACTTCCTGGACGCCGCTGCGATTATTTCGAATTCCTTACGTACTTAACTGTGTGTACCTTTTAATTAGTTTCCTTCATCATTATGATTCTAATATGTTATATTCGTTTTTCTCTTATCTTCCTTCTTGTATAATTTTTTGAACTTGTGGATTTTAATATAAATATATTTTCTATTCTTCGTAATGATAAATTTTCTAATGCTACAGTTGTTTGTACATTAGTACTGCCATCAAAATCCTTTGATTCATTGTACTCCTTGGTGCCCTTTTTTTTCAAATTGAGCATATTCTCTTTTGGCGCTTGCTGGTATGGTTTCTGTAGAAATAGGTTTAATTTTCTCTCAAACTAACTTCCTCAGAGTTTACTTTTTTCTCTCTCCGTCCTATGGTCTCGGCTTCTCGAACAGTGTCTGGTAGTTGAGTGCGTGCTGTTTCTGGCATGAACAAGGTTAGTGCTCCTGACAGTAGTGACGTCAGGCCGAATATCACTGGGGGAAGTCCAGACCAGTAAGCCATCTAAAACATGCAATCACGTTGTAATTAATACATTTAATAATGTAATAGTATTGAAATGTTTACTTCGTTCAAACTTGTTGCTTAGCTACAATAAAACTAAATTCCGTTTTAAATACAAAATATATTGTATATTTAAAGTACTCACGAGTAGTGGTGTTTGAGGCGCGATCAGAGAGCCCACACGACCCATGGCTGAGCATATGGCATGCATGGAGTTCCTCGTGTAGGTCGGGAACAACTCGGAGGTGTACATGTACACGATATTGTAGGAGAACGTCGCTAGCATTTCGAATGCCATAAACAGAACCAAACCCACCCAGGCGTAGCCTAAACGGATTAGAAAGTTATCAGGAGTATTAATGAGCGCAGATAATTAACTGCAAATGTACGAGTGGAAATAAATGTAAGCATTATAGTGACATTTTATAAAAACAAAATTACAAGTTGATAAAACACAAGTTGAAAATTTACCTTTTGGAATAAATGGTTGAGATATACAGAAAATGCCACCAACTATAAAAGAAGATATCAAGGGTAGTTTTCTCTTATATTTAGAGAGCGCGAGCCAATAGAAAATATTTGCAGGAATGTCCATTAGCATCAACAGAGCGAAGTTGATGTACTTGTTACCGTCTATCAGCACGGAGCTGATCATCATGCCGTAGTTGATTAACGTGATGGTGAACCACCACACCATGCATACGAGAAATCGTTGCAGCATTATTCTCGACTTAAACGTCTTCACCAAAAGCTTTCTGTCGTTGAGCTTTCTAGAGGACTCTTCATCGATGTAATCTAATTTATCTAACATAATTCTATCGACTTCCACATTATTTCTCTTAGCAATTTTTTCTATTAGTTTAATGGCTCTTTCTTTTTTTCCTTTGCTGAAAAGCCATCGAATACTTTCGTCCAAGAAGAAAGAGTAGGTGAGTATGACAAGTGTCGGTGCGTAAATGACCCTTAAGAAGTGTCTCCAGTAAGGAACCGCCCAGGCTATGAACGGCATTGTTATGAGGCCAGCCGTGTAACAGTTCAGTAGGATCATTTGGAATAGGACTGCTCGTTTCTTTTCGACGATTTCAATACCTGCAACAAGGTGTTTAAAATATTTTTTTCTTAAATTTTTCATAACATTTACAAGTTTCAGATGATCGTAAGCACGTTAAGATTAACTTGAGTCTTTTAAAGTATGGTATTAGAATTTTATGAAACCATAATACATTTCTAGCTTCATGTAGATAGTACTTACTTAACATAAACATTGGGGACAGAGCATCACCAATAGCCGCTTCTAATCCTTCCAATGCGATATAAAACCAGAAGGAAGTTGCAAAGCTTTTGCTGAGACCCAACACCGCGCCCACCGTCCCCGCGAACACCGCCGCGGTCTTTCGGCCAAATCTGTCAAACAACATGTCATAAGGAAAATAAATCGATTGACATAAAAACTTTAGCACATACATATATGCGAGCGGTTGAATCGCGAGTGTACAATGTTTTTATACGACACTTCTAAATGAATACAAAAAACTGCTTGATAGAATCCTATTGATAAAT
>DWME01003460.1:0-18267 GCA_018244795.1 Parelbella ahira ahira | reverse complement strand
CTTACATACATACATACATATATACATACATATATATCTTCACGCCAGGTCCCTTAGGAGGTAGGCAGAGAGCACGGAGTGCTAAATATCCCTATAACATACTTATGTGGTTTTATTGATGAAAGGCATTTATATTACCTACGATTTTTCTTCTTTACCATGTTGATTTAATTTTTACATTTTTAACAGTAGTTGGTGAATTTATTTGTAATAAACAAACGTGTTTCGCTACAGTCGAAATGGTCAGAGTTTCAAATTCGCAATACTCATGTAGCAAGCATTCATAGAGGTTAAGTACAATCGATATGCATTTGAATTGTGAGTTGGGTTTAAAACAGAGACTGAGCGGAGGGCGCACGCGACCGAAGCGTAAGATGCCGTCGCTGTCCATCAACAACCCCATGGAGGTGTTGCGCCAGCGGCTGCTGCTGGAGGTGGCCCGCAAGCAGATGCGCGAGGCCAACCAGCGGCAGGCCGTCGCCAACCGTGTCTTCCTGCAGAACGTTGGCAAACGAGGTCTGGTGAAATTATCTAATGTCTTTATTTTTTCAGGTTATGTTTTGATTATTTGATTGTATAAAATTTTTAGTTGCTCACTTAAAATCTGAGAGAAATACCTACTGATATTACGAATGTAACGAGACAAGCAACTTACTTACGTACTATATTATTTATCTTGGCGGCCTACATATTGATTCTTTTTATAAATAAATAATGCTCTGTCATTCTTGATTTCGAGTTTTCGAAGTGAAGTTAGAATGTGAAACGATTAATATTGAGAGGTCGGTGGGAACTAAATTTTCCTGGCCTTTAGTTTCACGTAGTTTAGAAGCGAAATAGTTTCTAACAAAGCGATTAGTAGGTATCCACCTTCGAAATAAAACTGTATATCTAAATGTCATAGATATTATTTATAAATGTAGCTAGCTGTTTCAAACGATGATAAAATAAGCTCTTCACATTTATGATAAACAAATCTGTCTGATATACGAAGTTAATCCAGTTATTTTCGGCGGCCACGTTTAATATATTTTTGTGGGAACATTTCGTGAATCCTTATCGTGTTGTGGTAATATGTTTCGTAGTCGTACATAATATATTCGACTACCGCCTTATACAGATCAATTGAAATCACACTTTATGAGCTATTGCATTTAATAATTTTCCATCAGATAATCTGTAAGCAATGACTGTAACTTTTGTTAACTTTTTTGTGTTAAATTTATGGTACACAAGAATAATATTGGTTTAATATATACATATGTTGTTTATCTAAAGCAATATAGCCGATCGCGGTATAGTGCAGTTTATCTAAGTACAGTTAAATGCACTGTCCGCTGACGGGGTGCAGCGTCGCCGCTGCGAAAAGTTGTAGGTAATCTCCAATCCACATGCCTAGTGTAGGGATTATACAGAAAAACCCCCTGAGGGGAGTTATATGTCCAGCAGTGAACTGAGACAGACTGCTCGTAGACTTTAATATGATACCTGTATTTTCCTAAAGAAGTAAGCAGAGAAGTGTGATAAACTCCCACATTTCACCTGCTACGTTGCACATCCCATTTTGGAATAGGTGAGCCTATAGCCATAGACCGAGCCTGCGTTTGAACCCCGGACTTCTCGCTCAGCAGTCGTCGTTGCATCCCCTCGACTAACACGAAACGCGTACATAATAAGATAATAAAAACAATGTACTTTATAAATCTGCGTAGGTTACTGGATGCACACCGTGCCGGCCCGCTACGACAACTAAACTCCTCATCAAGATCACATCCCTTCAGTTTCCGGAGCAGAGTCGTCTGGCTGGGAGTTAGATGTTGCAGCAATGAGATTTCCTTAGTTTTTATTAAAAAATCCTAATTATCAAAATAGGCTCTATTTAACATAATTATAACTAACTTTAGATACTCGATTGTTCTCACTGCGAATATTTTACTAATTAATTCAAACTATTTGCAATTATTAGAAACGTTAGAGATACTATATACTCGTAATATGTAGTAATGTTTGCATTAATTAATTTTTTATCGAATGTCATTTTCTGAACACTGTTTTTGCCAACCAGGTACAGATTTAATAAAATTAATGTTTATTACATAATATGTGTATAATTTAAACTTTGTGTTCGTTGTAGTGTCCGACCGAAACAGGTTTTTCAGCCGATACCGAAACCGAAACCGAGACTTCGGCCTCGCTCTCAGTTTGGGCCGAAACCGAAACTTACCTAAACACATTTAAAATTTCTAATGCAAACTGAAATCTAGTGTTTTTTAAATTTTCCATGACTCATAATGCAAAGTATAGAGTGTGCTTTACGATCACAAACAATTTTTACACATTTATTTGCATATTCTATTTATACCGATAGTTAAACAGAATTAATTGAAAAAACAAACAATCTTAAAATACGTAACGAATACACTTATTTCAATTTTTTTGACATGAACAATGGTTGGAATTGTGGATAATTCTGAGCAGTATTATAAACAAGGATATGTCATTTGTTCCGGATTTATAAAATTCGAGACATGCATTTTGTATTCATTTTATAGTTTATTGCAAATTAAATACAGATTCATGCTTTTTTGCCGAATGCCTATGCCGCGGAGCTCGCCGAACGACGCATGATAATTCACGAACACTCCAGTTTAGGCGCGGCCGAAAGGTTTGGCCATTTTTTGGCCGAAACCGAAAAGTAAGGCCCAAACTAGATTTTTTGGCCGAAACTGGCGGAAATCGAAACCGAAAGCGGACCTTCGGTCGGTCACTAGTTCGTTGCATTTTCTTACTGTTTTACTAACAAGTAGGTACTAAAACATTGGTACGATTACCCTTTATGAAATAAATGTCATTTATCGCGTCTGTTACTGTTGATAGGTAATATGTTTAACTATTAGCTCAAATTACACGAGTGTCTGCTTTCCAGCTCAGCAGGCAGTTTCGAACTTCTTACTACGTAGCTAGGTGTAGTGAGTCGTATAAACTACTTTCCACACTTAAACATTTTATGTAATATCTAATAAACTACCTCTTATTTTGTGCCAAATATATCAATGCATTGTTATCTGTTATGAAACTATATTATGTATAATAATGATATATGAATACTATATTATATGTACAAGGTATGTTCTATGCGTTTTCTTAATATTGTATGAAGTTTACTTAGATGTACACTACGCTTGGATATTTGTTCGTTTTGCATAGATATTCTTATTTACAGATATGTACAGAGTAGGGAGGGCATGTATATTTTTTGTTTAAAAAATTGATCTCCATTAGCTCGTAAATAGTAGAGGAATGTAATAATAGTTATTAAAATAAAAATTATGTTCAATAAAAACGGTAACTTATCGTTGGTAGTTTGATTTTCGTAAATATTCGTCTTATATTCATTGCAATCATTTTCATTGCATCAATGCTAAAACTCTAAAAAAATTATTTATTAAAACGCATAAAAACGGTATCACTTCATTCTAGAACCGAACATAACGCATGAAAACAAAACGTCATTTAAACAATTTACAGATGTTAATATACAATAATATGTGACGGTACTGTAATAAATAAACTCCGCCTCTGTGTGTGAGTCTCTGTGCGTCAAACTACGAACAATTTAGTTTCACTTGATTTGATAATGAGAATATTATTTCAACAATGTTGTTACATAAATAACTACGTGCAGACGCGTCGAGCTGAGTTATGTGGCATTTGAGCCTTTGATATTGCCATGTGATCGATTCGTTTTAATTATTATTATATCATCACGCCAAATCCGTTACGAGGTAGACAGAGGGAAGCTTATACCAAACATCTATACCCTTGCATACCTGACGTGCTTCTCTCACATTCATGACTCTTTGTATACGTATCTACCTACTTCAGTTACGGTGACTCCTGATTTCCCCGTCAGCGTAAGTAGGTGTTTTATAGGCTTAAAAATTGATTTGATCGTCATTTAAAACTTTTACTCGAAATAAATAATATTAATGGACTACAAGCAAGCATTGTCTCTCAGTATCGAATCAACCGCGATGTTAGCCACTATGTACATTTGTATGTAAGTATATAGCACCATAACAAAAGTCATGAGCGATTGTTTATAATGAAAAGGCTTATATTTCGTAAAATAGTCTATATTAACCAATCTATTTTATTGATGGAGTATCAAAATACGCAAATTGTTGCATAACATTTATGGGCTATTTCTCTGTGTCAATTAAATGTATTATAAAATTCCGTCCGGTGACAGCAACGTTTGATTCGCCAATTCCGTTTCCGTTGACGCCAGCCCAAATGAGAACGTCCTATTAAAAAGCTCAATAGACTGTCGTGCCGGCCGCCACCCTTTGACACCATTAATTAGTTTTTTCGAATTCGTTCCAATCCTAATTAATCGCGTGAGAGATGTTTTCCTGTTTGTCATTCTGGTATAAGGTTTAGGGAGTAATATACTACACATATTATATTATATATATAAGTATATATAATATATTAAATATATAGGTAGGTGTCTAAATATGTTGACTAAAGTATGTGTATGCTGTGCAGACCATTTATTCAAAAATGTCATCAATTGAATGTCATCAATAATTAGGTTGCTGGATACATGGCCTGCGACTACCATGTAACGTCAGCTGCAGCTGGATATAGTTTGAAAATTACAAAAGTCTTTATAAACCGTAGATATAGCAAAAACATAATGACTTTAATTTACGTTTGTATCGTTACCTATGAACTAAGTAAGTACAATAAGTTTACGGGCAAAGACAAATGAAAGCCTTCAAAGTCTTATGAGCGTGTAATTCTAAATTGGTATAATAGCTCATTAAATACTTTTACAGCTTAATGAAGTTAAATTTAACTGCACAACAGATAAATGAGGACAGTTAGTATTTCTTGTTGATTTTAACGGCGGTGCAAGCATTTACGTAGCTCAACTTAATGTCGCTAATGTACCAGGACATGCGGCCTACTCAACAAAATGTAGCGTCTTTCGCCCGTGTTACGCGGGATTTTGGAGGTTTTGTAACATCTTATGTAACTAAATGAAATGCAAATAGCATCAGGAACTTGAGAATTCGTTTATTTATTAATAAGTCCATCTTTAATAATGAAGTTGTAAGAGACATATACATACCTACAAAGAACATATTAGTAAGCTTTATAAAATCTTCAGGTCGTAGACTTTGGTATCTATGAACATGAATGCGAATGACAGAAAATCCGTACAGTGCTAAGGGTAATCAATGGAAGTCGAGGGGCGGGCGGCGGGCGCCCTCTTCAGGCGATAATTAAAGGTGATCTAATTTAAAGCGGCACGCCGAGAGCCACATGATTTCATTACTCCGCGACACGTTTTCGGCGACGATTTGCTAAGATATCGTTTACACGAAGTTACGCTCTTATACAAATTTTACGATCTCATTTCATTTACAGTCGTACATGTCAGTATTTCTAAGCTATTTGACTATCAATGCTCTCAGTCTATCCTGTAGATGGTCTGACGTGATATTACCATAATAATTAAAATATCGAGCATAAGCAGTGCAGTCAGGGGATGGGTAAGTAATAGATTCAGACCTCTCGTGGTGGTGTATCTCACGACTGGTCTGTTACAAACCTCTCTGCAAGCCGGAGGTCAACAACGTATCAAGCAGTTGGCCCTAGTAGAAATATTTATCGTTTATATTACAAGTCGTTTATAACATTCTTATTATTAAAAAAAAATGACTAGTAACCTATAAAAATATTTGTTTCGTATTAAAATGTATACATGTATAAAATGAAATTGAGCGTTTAATGAATGTGTCAAGTCGAACTATTGAGTGAAAAGGCTATCAAATACAAGTAAGTACACCTAAATCGGCTGCAACCATCGCAAGTCGCTACCGCGGCCGGGTCGCCTTGCACTTCCTTTCACATCTTTGTCTACTTTTAACTCTATCTAACCGATCTTGGATGAAATCGTGACTATGATAGATTGCGTTAAACCATCAGTTAATTTGACATGCAACCAGTATTGTTCGTTATGTCATTGTTTCCAATACAAAAGCTCTGACATGAAAACAATGTCCCTGTTCACTCGTAATTTTGGTTATTAAATATTGACTCTATTGAGTTTTTTATTTTACTTTTTTTTTGGTTTGTTTACAATATATGTTTTCACAATCGGTTTGTCTGTAATGTATTTGGATGAACATATGTATATTGCCAGAGTACCTTTATTGATAAAAACATAAAATAATATACGGTTATATTTTTGCACGCGTACATTACCTATCCGTCTATTATTGATAATTTTAACAACAGTTGGAATCAAAAGTACCTAATTCAATTTTTTTACTAATTTCAAAGAATGTAAATGAATTCTTAACATTGTTTAAGACTGAAGTATTATAGGCAACATACTAAAATCTTAGCAATGTCTACTCCATGCCAGGAGTCGAGTAATGCGCATACCCGACTCACTGGGCATACTTTAGCTATTTCCGGGCACACTGAACCTTACCTCTTAAATTTATATAATGCAATGTAAATTACTTGAATATGGCCACAGTAACTCTGGACAAACGGAATACCAGTTCGTTCAGAAAAGCTCTACCGCTGACTTCATTATCTTGCTGCACATTCTATTGCATGCAGAACGCTTAAATTTAGCTTATCAAATGTAATGAAAGCTTTGCAGCTTGCGTTATTTTGTATACTTACTCATATTCAGAATCATCTATAAACGTCACGAAGCAGAACAAAAATCTCTGCATTTAATTGCTATGTAGTATTATCCGAGTTTATGTTTAATCAAGCTAATAGAATTGGCGATGGTTATAACAGCCTGCAATGCTGCAGTTCCACAGTTTTTTCATATTATTTTTTTCCATAGGAATCTTTATAATTTCAACGGATTCCAGTACGCTTTGAAAAACTTTTCTCATTGACGTGAAAACATGAAACACTCCGACTGCCCGAGAAATATTTTTAGTAAAAGTCGGACAAATTGTATTTTCGTATTGATAACAAATTCTTGTTTCTTACTCCGGAATTAATTATTTAATAGATACTGACTCGTACCCACATACATACGGATTCGAATAATGTTTTGAACAATATCGCAATGCAATTAGTTTTGTTAAATGTAATTAAATGTATGCACGAAATACTGATACAGTTATGTACAGAGTTGTTTTTGTAAGCAAGATATGGAATATTGCATAAGTCATGAGTAGATTCAACTAATTTTATGAAGAACGTAAGACCTTATTCTTAAGACTATCACGAATATTTTTATATCGTACCGCTACTTAACGTTATAATATTTCATGTTATAACAAAGGACATATCGAGATAATCGGAAGCGGCCGAAAGCCGGATAATAGCCTTTAAGTGGGTGCTTTTTATGCGCGGTTAATATTTGGCACAGTTCGGAAACCGCCACCTTAGGAATTTCCGCAGCAATAGATCAACAGGTTAGACTATGTTCAACCATACGCTAGCATATTAAATGAAGACTTGTCCTTCTTGGTGAAATGGATGTAATATGGCTAACGTGAACTCAGAAATATCCAAACCTGGCGTTTTTGTATGAAGAGAGTGATCAATGTAGAGGAAACACGTTTGTAAATACAGAGATATTTAGTGTAAACAATCTGTAAGTACAGAGGTATGTCATCGTCATCATCATCATCATCAGATAAAATAAATCATCAAATAAAATAAAATAAAATAAAATCAGCCTCTTGATGTCCACTGGTGGATATAGGTCTCCAATTATCGGCACCACCCTGTCCGGTTCTGGGCCTTCCGAATCCACCAGCTTCCTGCTGTCTTTTTCAGGTCGTCAGACGACTGTGGATATGACTGTAGGGTCAAATTAGTCGAGGCTTGAGCTTTTTGACACTCGTATTTATAAAACTTTTCCGTTTCATACTTGTTTTGTCGTATGCCATATCAGGAGCAGGACAGGTTGCCCTTCCACATTTCATCTATATTTATGAACGTCAATATCGATTAAACAATATGACCGCTCCTCGGTGATTGGATCGCAAGTCACGTGGCAGTTGTATACCGTTGAGGCTACGTATAGAATTACACTTTTAGTAATATATTTTCAATTGTGTGCTACAAATACTTTTTACAATATCGAAGTCCACTAATCGACATTTTACTAGTTACTAAGCAAGTATAGTCCTATTAACTATATACTAGCCCATAATAACTGTTAACTACTATACTAATTGATATTAATAGTGCTATTCCTTTAGTTCTTTTCCAGATCGGTTACAATGACTGCGGGAAGCAGCGATCATTAAAGTTATTATATGTGCGTTGTTCGTTTCTGATTCTGTTTTCATAAAAAAGTGGACATTGATTTAAATAAACGGTGAGTTAATTATTATTCCTTTTATCAGGTATTATAGTCATGAAAATTGTCTCTTAATAATCTGGAAGTAAAAGGTGGAAAATTCTGAGAAAAATAATAAAGTGATGATAAGACTTAAAAATATTGTCGATGAATTTTTACAAACTATCATCATCAGCACCAGCGTGTCTCAGTCCACTACTAGACATGAGTTTCCTGATCATCGCTATGTTAGTTACGCAGACTAACTGTCTAGCAGCACGCACTGTGCGCAGGTCAGGTTGACTTGGGCTTCTAAGGTGGAGTTTGGAACCCTTTATACCTCAACTTGTTGGATAGAAATATAAAAAGGTAAAACTATGTGTGACTACAATAAGTTTCATAAAAGTTTATTTGAATAAACAGTGATAAATATGCTTGGTGTGATGTAACTCTAACTCCACAATAAATAACTCAGTATAATATCCTAATATACTATGTATGTACTTATTTTAAAAGATGCTTAAGCACACCTATGGAGTTTCTTTCGCCATAGCGAGGCTTCTCCATGGCGAGGTATCTTCCGAAGCGGTGGTAGTTTCATTTTGACGTGCAAAATGTGTTCTATTGAACCAATTTTGAATAAATTACTTTTGAATTGAATTGAATTGAAGTGAGCAAATGCGAGAGGCGCTAATAATAATCTATATATTAATACGTGAAGCAAAACCTTTGCAAAGATAGAGCTCCCAACAGTGGGCTATAAAAAAGGTTACAACCATTTAAACCAGCCCTGTGTGTATTTTTATTTTTTATAAATAATAAGAAACCTCTGCATTTTTTTGATATTTACGCGATAAATATGTCAACATCAAACGCTTTGAATGAATTAGGTTTTATCTGAGACATGCGACAACTCAAATAAAAAATTAATTTTCCGCTAGAACTCTCTTTCTAACGATAAACGAAACAAAACCCCTTTGTGCACAAATTTAAAATTTGGATGACCAACTTTGCTCCAATCTACGACGAGAAATCTTTTGAAGATTCTAGAAGAAAATAATAATTTTCCGATAATAATTTTATCAATTGTAGGCATCTATCTACATGCTGTCAATAGCAGTTTGAAATATAATAATTAGACAAACGAGATACTTCACTATTAAAGCATTTTTTATGGTTTGATATTTACACGTAGTACTGATATGATTTTAAGAAATTTAGATACGTGTGCACAACAAATTCTCTCATGCCAACGACGAATTTATATTTAAATTGTAGCAAAAGCACAGTAAGAATTAATAACATTGATACGATTCATTCCAGCTTGCTTTTACTATCTCCCTAATTTAGCATCTATTGAAAATACAAGGTAGATATTTAAACGTAAAGATCTATTGTACTAAGGTTGTGTCTATGATATCATCATCATCGTCAGCCTTTTGATGTCCACTGCTGGACATAGGCCTGGCACCTAATCGGCGCCACTTTATTTGGTCTTGGGCCTTCCGAATCCAGCAGCTTCCCGATGTCTTCTTCAGGTCGCTAGACCCCGTGGTAGAAGGGTGACATACGCTCCTTTTACCGAGACGTGGTCGCCACTCGATGATCTTTCTTCCCCATCGGTTGTCGGAGTTATTGAAGCATAGGTCTCTCCATGGCTCGTTGAGTCATTCTGAGCTTATGGATAAGGCCCACTGTAAAGGACCACGTCTCGGCACCGTATGTCATCACTGGTAACACACATTGGTCGAATATTTTCGACGACACGCGCTGAGGTATATTGGAAGACAAGATATTTCGTAGTTAAAATTGCCAATATTAAAATGGAAATAATAATGTCAAGTTACACCTACACGTTCATTAGTTTAAAAATACGATTATTAATTACATACACTGATGAAAAGTATTAGCGAAAAATATAAATTAAATACATGAAAATTCGTAAAAAACCTTTATGCCAATAGTGGCCGGGCATCCACATTTTTATTTATTTTATATATCATTCGTTCTTACCTCGCATCATCTATCACTACCACCTGGCTAAACTTTAACTCGTTCAAAAGAATGAGGGAATTTATTACAAGTTTTAGTAATGTGTTTGGCATAAATAGTACCCTTAATACCCTTGAGATGAGCACCACAGGTATCTACTAATAAACAAAATGGAAATTTAACGGACACCCACCTCCCGGGGCCGAATGTACAAGGTTCATTATTATAAATGTGATAACACATTCATAGCTTTTCTTTTCTTTTCACGCCAGGATAAGCACAATGGACGCATTGTTGTTCGCAATGAATTTGGAAGTGATGCTTCTCCAGTTACGAATCTTGGGTAAATATCTCATTCATATATCGTTCATAAATTAATGTTATATCGATATTTGCACAGTATGTTTCAATTTGATTGATGACCGTTATTATAATTATTTATTTTGAGAAACAAACCGTGCGTGGATATTTTCTTAAAAGTTTTTATAAAGAAATAAATCCGCACAAAGTTCAAAACATTTGCAGTAAATGTATCGCCAGAACCGGCAGGTTTACAAGTTAATTTTCAGACGGAATTTTTCTCTGTTTTACATGTTTAATTATGGCTGTATTTATTTCTCAATAAACAATTCCAAGTTCCATGGTTCTTTCAAAAGACATATTTAATCGAATTATATGTCACTTTAACGCGAACCATACCACATCTAAATATTGTTACTGATTTACTCATGTGTTATGCTTGCTTTGCTAACACTGTAAGCATTATGTTAGAAAATTATTTAGTATGACATCATTGTCTGGGTTTCAGCATATGTCTTGAATAGTAATTTTGTTTAGGTACCTACACATTTTTCTTTTCGTTAAAATAAGCTCTCTACAATACGGTTGCTTGGAAGAAATCGCTCTATAAGCGATAAGACTGCCAATTGTTCTCACGCTACGTTTTTGTTTTCGTTTTATTACTTATTTTTGTCTTCTGTGGTGTGCAATAACATATTTGTATTGTAAAGTGTAGGGTTGTTGAAACGGATCACAAACATAGGTACGCTCTTTTACATGAAATGAATAGTGTTATTAAAGCAGGCAAAATTTTGTAGGTATTGAGTCAGATATTATATCATTATGTACATTTACTATCAGATAAGCTCATGGTCACGATGTATTTGTAATTGTTTGTATAAAAGTACGTTAATACTGAGTTACGGACTGCTCTCAGAGATTAATGACTGCGGTGTATTTGCAACGTAATAGTTGTGCAATTTTAGTTTGGCTAAAATATTTATTCATAATAATTTAAAATAAAAACATTCATTCCTAATCACTTGTTTTTACGTTTAATATGAAAAATGATTATAGGTTATTGGTTAATACCAATGATATTTCTGATTATTTCAATAACAAAAAATTGCTAGTGCAAAGATTGACAAATTCAAATTGAAGTTCAAAAGTTTTTATTCATTATAAGGTATAAAAATGTTTTGTAATTCTAAATTCCAACTACTTCTATAATATAACTACGACATTTCTTCTTTTCAAATCAGTTGTCTATTTGTTTTCCCGCCGTTTTATTTTTCTTCGATATCGCTCGTCTTGTCAACATAAAACTATCCAATTATTTTCTATTATGGGTTTCATCGTACCACCTACGTAGCATCGACGATACGTAATGTCAACGGTACGTTCACGGTTCTGGACAAGTAAACTCACGGTGGGTTTTTGGTTTGTACTATTCCATTCTGGACATTATAATCACAAAAATGAATCCTTTTGGCGAATCGTAACAAAAGTCGATTACGGCGACTTCAAATCTATAGTGCGATCAGATTCATCTGATGCCACATCAAAATTAGAGCTATAAAACGACATTGATAGCAACAATTAGGCAATTTAATTGGGAAAGATGAAATAGCTCGGAAAGTGGCTAGCTTATGAACGAACTTAACTGCAATTACAAAATCACTTTGAAATTTATGTTAACTATTTCGTATAAGGTGTCGGATGTTCTTAAAGCTCGTTTAGGTCCCTGGCGAGGTCTAACTATTGGCGCCTGACGATAACATTCGCAATCACTTGGTTAATGTTACAAACGTTAAACTTTCATCCCAAGCATGGATAGTCATGTAGATGTTTACCAATAGCGGTCATCCATCTAAGAGCCGACCTCGGCTGGCATTGCCTCACTATACAAATCACTTTCGATCTGCCACCACGTCATGGCTTAGAGCACTTGATTAAATAGTCATTAGTATAATATTATATTATACATGAGATACTACTACTATAAGATAAGGTACATGATACAGATATTTTTGGCAGTCGGTAAGTACTGTCTACCCACTTCGTAAGCGATCCGGTCTGACAAATGATAACAATTAAACTAAGAAATATGTATAAGAATTAGAAATATACCATACATACTACTATTGCTGTCTAAATTAGTATTCCAATATGGAATTCCATATTAAATAAATAATTTACATCTTACATTATTTCACTATTTAAGCGCTAAAGTTCCATAACAGTCATAACTGTGTTTTCATTTACGCTAGTTAATGTGTTGATACACACAGCGCCATCTCTTGATACCCTTATAAGAACCACATGTTGTAGAGGGCAGTGTGGAGCGCGCTAAGCAACATTGGGTGCCAATAAGCAAAAAAGAGTTACAAAAGCGGGAAAAGCTTGCTAGAGACCGGTAAGTTAGCAACACTGTGTTCAATAGGAGAGTGTCCCAAGTATGCAGAGATAAATATCTACATGTTACTTGTTATATCTTTAAGTTATAGGCAAAAAATGTATAATAATATAGCATTTTAATTTCTAAAGTAAAATGTGGCTATATTCAAGACGTAGAAATGTAGTATAAAATGTTAGATGATGTAATCCAAATAATTATATACCTAATGATAGTGTGTTGTAGGTTTCTTTAGCAGGCTGTGGCTTTGGTATTTCTGGCTTAGCGTGCAGACCTGTGTCCGCCAAGAAACAAAACTATTGATGAATATTATGATGAGATTTCTTTATTGTATTTCAGTCAAATAGTACAAGATGTGATACGAAAAACCTTGATAGAGGTGGCCGAATATGGGGAGTGGCAAACGGTACAAGACGCAGTTGAAATACTAGAGCAATCTTTATCATCTGTGGTGGCATTGCGCGCTCGTTACGAACAACTGAAAACGTGGGTCTGACTTAAACATCGTTTAGATTATGACAGTTGTAAACCGACATACAAGCTAAGGTTTAAATTGAATCTTATAGCCATTAGCAGAGATGGGAGTTATTTGAAACACATGTATTTTAAATACGAATACAAAATGCACAATAGATATTTTTATTTTACATTTTAAATACTTTTTTCGAAACGTATTTAGCATTTTATTTGAAATACTTTGTATAAATATTTAGTATTTATAAAATACCCAATAGTTTTGATACATTTTTAATTCATTTTTTTTTAATGTATTCATTCATTCATGGCATCAGAAGTTTAGAAGGTGACAAAGATATTTACTACGGGTTTCTTATACCAGAACTAATGAGAATGCAAGGAATTCTAAGCAGTTTGCAAATGAATAACCCTACATACCTATTGTGATATGATTTATTAAACAATTATAAATTGAGTTATTAAAGAGTTATTAAACTATAAGTTATTAAAAAAGTCTTAATAGGCGTTTTGAGAAATTTTATAAATTAGAGGAGCAAAAGATGGCACAATAGCATCCATATCTTATCCATTAAGAATTAGCACTTTGTAGTGGCGGTGGACTGGTCACATATGGCAATTGGCAGACGAGCTGTGGGTCGCCCTCCAACCCGTTGGACCGACGACCTGAAAAAGGCAGGTGGTAGCGGCTGGACGAGATCTGTGGAGGATCAGCTGTTGTAGCACATCTTGGGAAAGGCCTATGTCCAGCAGTGAAACGGGAAAGGTTGATGTGATGATGAACGATATAATGAAAACTTATTATCTTGTTATTTTTATTTAATTTTACAGGTCGCTCGATGTTATTCATAGTGAATTGTTGGCCGTGAAACAGCAACATTCTTTAGAGATTAGTGGTTGTGACCAAAAGGTTGCATGTCTTCGAGATAAAATGAAGGTAGAAACTTATATTGCATCGTTTTATTTCGTTTCAGAACAGGGATCATTGAAAATTTGGAATAAAATATTTAAAATGTATACCTATACTTAGTTTAATCTGTAATGCTGCAAATTGTGTACGTATTACTTTTTAGTGGAAATTAGACTGATTTACTTACTAGATGTTTGCGTTATTATTATGTTTATAAATATTCTTTGTTTCCCAAAAATAGAAAAAAATAAAATCCCAAAATTCATAATTATGTAATAGTGAAACATTATTTTTCCAGGATACCGTATTAAACACAACTACGCAACTGTGCTACGCTGATAAATGGTTGTGTGCCCGCGCACAGTCTATGGAGCTGCGTTTGCAATATGCCGCTACACCAACAGCCACTCCCAGCCCCGACCATGAATATCGTGTGCATAATGAGCTGCTCCGTGCTTACGAACTGCAAATCAAGGTCTACAACTTATCGACATTATAACATAATATTTGTATATAAAATTGATTAGTGTCATTCACACAAACACACAAACACCCACTATCGGACCGTCATTGTCCACGGCTGGATATAGATAGGCCTCTCCAATGACATACGACTGACTTCGATTTTTTGTTCTATGCATCCAACCATTGCCAGCCATTTTGCGTATGTATGTCGTCCCTCCACCTAGCTGGAGGGCATCCCACGCTACGTTTGCCAAGTCGGCGTCTCCATTCCAGAACACATTTGCTCCAGTGGCCATCGGTTCTGCGACAGATGTGACCAGCCTACTGCCACTTCAGCTTGCTAATCCTTTGGGCCATATCACTCAGTTACCTTATATTAAATTGACTGCCTCGTTGGTCGAATAGTTGGACGTAAGTGTAACTGGTGAAACGTGGGAGTGTATTACATTCCCCTGCGTATTTCTTTGGGTATTACAAGCGTGACGTAAAATTTCTAAGCCTTACGCAGTAATGTTAATGGAAGTATGGTAGTTAAGACCCAATAGCTAAATTGTCCGATAAATACATGTGACGTGTACTTTTTTGTTAACAGGAAAGACAAGAATTATTAGAGTATTGGATTTTACGATATGCAAATGATACCGCGAAATTGAATGAGCGGTTAACCGAACGGTGCGAAAAGTTGCGGATAACAGTTACTCGTCGGCAGGAGTTGCAGCAGCTGGTAACAAACTCATGGTTAATCGTCTAGAATAAGATTGAAATTAATAGATATAGACGCAGCCATCAAGTTGGCACTTTCAAGGAATTTGTTTCCGTTTCCATTCGGCCGTACCTCGCTATTACGTCATTACAACGAGAACCAAGTTTACTTCTGTGAGTTATGCGTTCAATTAAGTTACTTCTTGTTAGTAATATATTAGTAATATCAGTTTATTACAACGTTTTTAACAGTTCGCTACTCGTTCAAAGATAATAAAAATAAGAAGATTAGTTAAATTTTAATTTGCGGAAGTAATATTCTTATTTACGCCTGAATGGTTATCCTGAATAATTTAAACAAGAACCATTCACGATTTCGGTTTTAATTCCCGGTTATAATTAATGTAATTTGTAAATATTAATCTTAATGCGTTTGCTGAGAAGCTCGGACACTAACAGTTTGTGTAGGGCTGCACTGCAACGAAGGGTGTTTTGTATCCGAATGTCTATTTCGGCTTCCCTGTTGTTAGTATTCGTTATAATGCAGCCCAGGTATTTAAATTTTTCTACACCTTTATAGATATTGTTTCCTATCTTGAGATCGTTCCGAGCTAATTTACTATTTTTGTAGCGGCGCACGTAAAGATATTCGGTTTTGCTGTGGTTTACCGTAACGCCCACTTTTTTTGCTTCCATTCCTAATATTTAGACAAACAACGTGACACGTAATTTATATATATGTATTAAGATGTTTCAGTATGACTTGCATCAAGGAGAAATGCGTGGTTGGTTAACATTCAAAAAAGAGCGAGCCATACGAAAAGCGCGGGAAGAACGTCTACGGGTTGCTGCGACTCGCATTCAAGCTTGGTGGCGCGGTATTATGGTACGCCGCGCACTCGGGTCTTTTCGCCACCTAAAAAATGCTAAAAAGGGTCCTACTAAAGCTAAAAAGAAATAATTATTTAATGAAATAGCAAAGAGTCATTTCGTTTTATTATTTTTCTATATTGAAATATGTTATAGGCAATACAAAAGATTCAATTTATAATTTCAAAAAACATTGCAATTGTATTCGTGGGTAGTAATTACATTTTTTTTCATAATAATATTAGCTAACTATTTATTACACAGTACTTTAGGACGCACTATTGAAGACTTGGCGATTATGGAACGCACGACGGTGACATTTGTGTATTTATAATTAAATTACAAGTTTTAACTAAATCATGCATTTTTTTATTTATGCATACTAATAACAGTTAATTAAAACTAATACCTGATCGATACCAAAGTTTACTGTTAAATTGATTACCTCAATCAAATCTAATAACAATTTTTAGTATTAAGGCATGATAGAGAATTGTACGCAATATGCGTTATGAGTAATTCTAAAAATTTACTAAAGCTGTTTCATATGAGGCGTTAACTTATGGTTTTATTTTTTCATTTTAATATTGTATCCAACAGCTTAGATACGAGTAATACGTAGTTTCTTACATACTGATTTATAGTAACTAAGTGTTCTAGCATTCAAATTATTTTAAAAATATTTTAATAATATTAAATATATATCGCATTCATAGAGTTCTTATGCTTGTAATTAGAGTAAGGAACTCAGTCTAAAATGTGTCTATCGAAAAAAAGAGAAAGCAAGTGAGGCTGCCTATTTGGTACTCGTATTTCTTTCTATTCACGCATGCACAGGTAGCTCTAGCCTGAGTTCATTATTTGAAAAACAAGGTGTTCTTTTGCTGCGCATATGTCAGTAATGAGAGAGAGAGAGATAGGGTATCGCTATCGTTTCTTTTTTTTAAACGGTGGACGTTGCCGCTAACAGACAGCTGTATGTCTTCCCTATTCTATATATAACACCTCTAAAATTGCATTTTCTTACGCTTTTTAATAACAAATCTAAGAAAAATACTTATTACATCAATAGTTTTGTATGTCTATGGTAAACTGTCGAAACGACGTTATGAATTGTCAATGTCAGAGTATTGCTCAAACGTCGTGTCAAAACCGGTCAGCCGGCATGAAGCGCAGCGTGTTGTTGACTTCGCTTGTCAGTCTCAGTTGTCAATTTCAGTCTTCTTTTATCATCGATAGGAGTGCGATGTGTCGAATAGTAACAGCATGACTTTTCACAACTAATCTTGACTAACTTTCAAAATAATTATTAAAACTCTCACATATCCGATTCAATATGAACAAATTAAAATCAATAGAAGTGTTGTGAATGAACTGTGACAATATATTTAGAGTTACGGAGTTGCAGAATTTTTAATTCTTGGAAAGTTGGATTTATCATCTTCATATTTGGTGAGTAATTCTTTTCATTGGTACGTTTCACTTTTTTGCGATATATGATAAGTGTGTTACATTTCGCAATGTATTTTATGTTTGTAGCAAATTTGCCATTTATGTGAACAGTTTTACAATGAACCTCTAATTTTTATCATTTTAATAAGTCTTTCGTAGGCTGTGCCGGTTGTGGGGTAGAAATTTACAAATCGGGTATTAATAAATTAAACATCTATACTATTAACCCTTAATTTGGCAAAGTATAAAATGCTATAAAACCTGAATTTTGTCATCAGAAATGTTATTTATACACATAAAACGACTATAGAAAAATTTGAAAAAAAATCTGAAAAGCTTAGTTTTCCTGAAAACTCATGTATGCCA
>DWME01003459.1:0-18268 GCA_018244795.1 Parelbella ahira ahira | reverse complement strand
ATCCCATCACTAATCATACATAGTATTCCATTAACGCACCAACTAATTCACTTTCATAAAACATTCAAATGAGGTTGACTGAGACTAGTTACAACATTCTTCTTAAAAGAATAAACTCTTCAGTGTCACAGAAAACAATTGAAATGACTGTCGAAGCCGTGCAGTAATTTCTATTGTAAAAGTGTATTAATATTGTTTTGAATCTGTGTTGTCAATATTGTATGTTATTATCATGCAAGGTTTGGATTTGTTAACAACTTGCAAATGTTATTGTATAAGTTTTTATGGTAAGTACATGACAGCTAGAATTGTGTAATTCATTCTAGTCAGTCGAGTTATGATTGGCATAAATATTAAATAAAGTTATTCACAGTACATTAATACCAGTTTATGTCTAGTGTATTTATTCATGATTTGTCGAAAAATTCATTATTTAAGAAAAATACAATTGACCCCCCCTTTTTGGTTAATCTTTATTTTAAATTTCTAATGTGGCGTTAAATATTTGTTTTTGATTTTCATTTCCACATGAAATACTAATGTTAAAGTATGAAGTGTAAGAACTATTCGACTGTCTATCGTGTTATTGTTAAAACTGAAAAGTTGTCGATTGTTATAAATATATTATTTTTCAGGTTATTTTATCTAATGGTGTTTATTAACGGGCACACTATATATAGAAGTATCGCCAACGATTACAAATTTGATGATATTATCGACAGTTTAAACAGTGTAGAATATACAACGGAATTCAATATTAAACGTGGCAAATTTCATCGTAGAAGAAATGACGCAAACTCTGCCACAAAGGCCAGAAGAGTGGAACTTAAAGACATAAGAGATTTTCTTGAATTTATTAGTTCTACGCCCGAACCTTTGCTTCATGCGCCAATAGAGAACCAAAATTCTAATGTGACTCAGAATCACAACAAAGTTAAAGGGGCAAAGAAATCTAAACAACATAAATTTTGGGCGAAGTTCCATCGCAAAAATAAACACCATAATAAAAAGACTTATCCGAAGGAAGCAGGAAATAATAGTAATAATAGTACAAATATATATACTCGTAGAAAAACTACATTGAAAGCTTTAGATAATACCGAAAGCAAAATTAAAGTTACTCAACAAAATTCCGACAAAAAAGAACATGAAACAGAAATCTATAAGCAACTAAGAAGGAGAAAAAAAGATATAATATTTGACAACAAAACTGAAAAATATAGGAGTACAACCAATAATACAAATGAAAGACGCTTCCACTATAAAGGCAAGAAAACAGGATCGAAAAAAGTTGTTAATGGCACGGGATCCTTGGATAGTAACAAGTTGCCTTCTTCCAAAACATATGATTTGAAAACAAGGAACAGCAATAAATTAACAACAGATTTATCTGCAATAACCAACAGAATTCATGAATTGAAGCAATTATATGGACTAGAACATATTTCTTCAACGCATTCACCACTTTTAGAATTATTTCCAACGAAAACTACAAATGATGACGAAATAACCTCAAGTGCTAATGACGATTTCCAAATTCCAGTCTTAAGTCAAATTGAAGCGTTGCTGGCTGATATAAAAGATAAAGAATTTCGGTTCTTTGACGAGCTGACACCTTCGATTAACGATCTCATATCAAACACAGTTACAGAAGCGACGTTTTATATGGATACTGTATTTCGTGAATCCAATGTATTCAGCCCTAATGAGCCATTTACCGTGTACGACAAAATAAATCATAACGAAAAACGAACACCAAATTTACCTAGTGATAAACAAGTTAAAACTTCTAATTTTACACATGGAAATGAAGTTAAATCTTTAAAAGAGGAAAGTATAGACATAGCGCAAGGTATTGAAAACAAACTTCAACACGAATTGAAAAAAGCGTACAAAAAAATCAAAGATAAGTTATCCAGCGATTTTCATAAAGAATTAAAACAAGTAAAAAGTACTGTAACCAACTTCGTTAAGAAAAAGCCGAGTAAACTGACAAGGAACTCTACACAATTTCTGAAGTCTACAAAAGTATCAAAACCAAAACAAAACAAAAAAACTGTGGCAGCGACGAAAAGAAGTCACTCAAATAGCAATAAATATGAAAAAAAATATTTAACATCTACTCCGCGTACAATACCAATTGTGGGTGATGATAATATGATGATAACTTTATATGAGCAAATATTAGCCAAATCGCATGAAGACAATATGTGGAAGATGTTAGCAACACAGAACGTTCCTTTAAAACAATATGTCCATAATGAAAAGCGTTCTATACGTAATCATAAAATGTTGGAAGACTTAAGCTTAAAAGAGCGCAGAGGACCTCTTTATAACAATGGAGAAATAGGACCTTATGAGTATGTTGACACTACTCAAAGCACAGAACTAAATGCCTTGAATAAAAATAAATATTCTACTGATGAGACCACAGAAGACACAAGCTTCGAAGGTTTGAGCAACAAAATATCTTACAGTGATTATGTTAATGGCTACAGGTACTATTTAAATTTCCAAAATAACAAAGAACACGAAGATCAAAAGTTCTCCAACTTGATACGTTATCAAGCTCATAAGCACCATAAGGTAGAAGATATTGGAAAGTTCATTCTCAATAAATTACCCAATATACAGTCCACAGAGAGAAGACGAAGATTTGTTGACTCTGAAACTTTAGAAGATCAAGAGGTATCGACAAAGTCAGAGGATTCCTGGCTTAAAAAACATTTCTTTGTGTTCATTGACAAAGAGCAACCAAAAAAGTTTCACTCGTCTCAAACTGTCTCCCTTAAACCTCAAACATTCGCAACTAGCACAAATTCCGCCAACTCAAACACATTGAATAAACAAGCGGAAAATATGAATAACAACAATCAAAGAAATTCGAGATCTCATGAAAATATAAAAGATACGAAAATTGAACCAATGGAATCGATTAATATTTATAATCTTAGAGAACCGTATACGATTACTAATTATGATATAGAAGAAAGTAATCGACTCAAAAGAACGGTCAATTTTAAAGACCTTAGAATGCAAAATAATCAAATTAACGATAAAAAAAATGAAGAACTTCAAAAAGTATCAACTAACATAGGCATATTTTCCAAACCAGCTGTTACTAACAAGAAATGTGCTTATGCAGATGTCAGCCTAGTTAACAAACCAACAGTAATCGTAAAATTACATGCCTCTAGAAATAATAAACACAGAATCAAAAACCTTCTAGAAAAACTACATTTTACCAAAAAAAATAAGTCAAAAATTGAAAAACGTGAACAGACGAGGATTGTAAGGTTTAATCCTGTAAAAAAAATTAAAGAGATGTTTAGTTTGAGACCAGACACCACTGATTCTAAAAATGAAAAAGTTTTTGACTACGATTACTTAGCATCGCCAAAATCTGTATCCTCAAAGTACGCAACTTTTAAGAATGTGGAGGATATAGCACACCAAATACCCAATATAACAGAAGAAAAACTTCATCATAATTCTGCACAATATGATAAGGCTTATTTAAAAAACGTTTTAAAGGACGAAAAGCTTGAAGATGAATTAGGAAATATTTCTTCGCTTCAAACAGAAGACTACTCATTACTTTTTAGTAAGTTTAGTGTCCATTACCATCGTAAAAATTATAACAGTAAATAATTCTTTCTTCAATTACAGATAATCGTAAAAATTCATTCAATAAAGAAACTGCGTCAAGATTAGCGCCAACAATTCAAAAACAGACAAGAACTAAAACTACAGATTATGCCACTGATGATATAATTAACGTCAGTATACAAAATTTAAAACCGATTGTAAATACAACTTTGCCTAATTTAATGCTATTCAGTAAAACAGCATCTAACACAAATAATGTTATGAAAAATGAATTGAACAAAATTGAAATACTTTTAACTAAGAAGTATCAAAACATGGGCACAACTACAAAAATATATACGCCAAAAATATATACGCCAAAAATGTATACGCCATATAATAAAAATCTTGACACAACCGAAAACTATTTACTTCTAAAACCCCTTAAGGAATTATCAGTACGAACTAAACTAACGAGAATAGCTAAATACCCTATAAAAAATATAAAATATACAAATCCAAATTCTAAAAAAAAGTTGCCACAGGTTTATGAAATTGTCGATAATCATAGTTATTTGACAGTTACTCGTAATGCTGCGATTCCTAGTGTGCTTGCGAAGCCTCCATTGATGAATTCAAAGGAAGATTTTATAAGATCAGATAATAACATAAATTTTGAAACATCTACTCCGTACATGGAGAGATCAGAAAAAAATACCTTGAAATCGATTCCTGACTATTTCAATGATCTCATTATGTGGCATAATGACATTCTCAACGAAACCATTACACCTATTTTAAATAGAGATCCTTCTAAAGTAGGCAATGTTATTAACAGTTATGATAAAAATAAACAAAAGCACCAACTGCTGAAGATTCGAAATTTATTCAATGAAACTGATTTTGGGAAAAAAATGACAAAATGTAATGAAATGAACGGATTGGAATATAATTTTACAAAAAAGTCGTCTTTACCAAAAAGTGCTGAAGAACTAAAATCTGTTACGGAAAATATAGGTAATATGTGTTTATAATCTTATCTTAATTTAATTTATTATATGTATAAGCAATGCATAATATCTTTTATATATCTATAGATATACACCAGGCTTCTGACAAATATATAGGAGAGTTATTTTTAAATACAACGATATTTGCATATGACGATAGCTTCACATACCTCCAAGATGTATTGGAAACAAAAAAAATATGTAAGTAAATAAATTAAAGTAAAATAATGTAAGATTCAAGGTATTCATTCAAATAGATGGGATCTGGGCCTGGCCTGGCCTGGCACCTGAGATCTAAAGCATGTCTTACAGAAATTACGCTTTATTTTCTCTAAAATTTTTTGAAAATCGGATTGAAATACGTTTAAATCTGATTTTCATTCTTCATATTATAAGATTAAAAATTATTTATAAAACTTTACTGTATCAAGCCATTGTTATTGATAGTTATTTAAATAATTAATTTTGCAGCAAAGAATTCGGCACGTCGTTTTAACGACAATAAAGCTGAAACAGGGGTGAGTAAAAAAAATAAATACCTAAGATTTTAATCTTTGTTCGATAATTAAGGTGCCTATTAAAAATTAAATAAATTTAATGCTTCAAGTTTGCTGGACATTAAAAATATCAGTGCATAAAAAGTATATCAAAAGATTGTAAATCTGTAGGGTGCGACCTTTTCAAGTGCCGCGTGTTCCATTTACCATGCTATCATTTTTTTAATTTAATGACTGTTATCCTTCACGTAATGTTCAATACCTGATTAAATATTCATTATTTGGATTCAATTTTAGTTCAAAACTCTTACAAAAATCAACGCGGCTCCACAGCAGTACTATAATACCCCTTTACCAATGAACTTGGACGATTTTGACAGATTTCTTAAAGATAATCAACTTGATGTGGAGTCAGTAACCGCTCCAATGATGGAACTACCTAAACTCAAACCATGTAGTGTTACAAAAGACTTCTTATCAAAAATGTTATCGAAACATTCTGAAATCGCTGAACAAATGACTAAAGCTAATGAAAACTTAAACCAAGCAACGACAAAATATGTTGTTGATAAAGAATCTAAGCAAGTACCTACAAAATTCGTAGAAGATATAAATAAACAAGAACAGAAATTTGATAGTTATTTACAAAAACAAAACTATCGGAAACAGAAAAAATGCACTGAAAATAAAGATGGGTATCCAAATGTTAGCAATACCCACGGAAGTATTGTGAAGCGCAACGATTATTATAATGACATTTTAAAATCCAAAAGTGTTAACGACAGTAAAATATCACTCAATACGATAAAAGATTTAATAAACAATTTTCGTAAAAATACCGATAATTTAGCTATCGATGATTTGAGCACTGAAAATGAAAATATTACAAAAAAGAAAGAAGTCGATGTTACAGTAATAGATATGCATGATAGAAATAATATTGAAACAAGTATGGCAGACGCTGAATCTTTTGAATTAAAGGCACATACACAAGAAGACATTGTCAATGATGAACGTCATTTTAATAACGTAGAAAGTAACCGAACAAATGAAGATAAATCTATAACGGAAACTTGGTTGAAATCCGGCATGAACTTTTTGCAACACAATTTCTTGCATAAGCACAACTATGATTTATATTCTATAACAGAATCAACAACAAATAGACAAACCTCTAAAATGTTATCCAAATTAGTGAACATTTCTAATGCGAAGGACGTTGGAAAAACATACGCATTAAAAAATGCTGATTCTCGATTTTTAAGCGATATAAAAAAATATAAAGACCCAAAAAGCGTTCATATTTCCAGCCACACCTACAAATACGATATCGTATATAACAAACCAATGAGTAAAGAATATCAAACCAGTAAGTAGTACTTGGTATATTGTAGCTTATCACTTTTTATCTCATTATCTAGACAAGTGGTCGCGTGTTAATCAATTTTGGAAGAAAGTAACTGGCGACGCAGGCGTATTGTATTACAAGGACCATTTGGAGGTACTTTTTACCCCTTAATATCTATTGAACCTAGACAAATGAAATACAAGAGGAAAATACGTTTATTATTAAAATCTCTTAAATAAACTGGAATCCTAAGTTTCATAAATGTAGCCCAAACCGTTATATATATATACGCAAGTACAGTATTAAAGAATACAGAAAATAAAATATAGCGTTCGAGTCTATAGGTTGTAAACTGCAAAATGTGCACATATTCAAACGTCAGTATAGACATCGTAAATGTTCTTGTGTAATATGAAGGGACTAAATATTTATGTATTAAACAGCTACTGACGTTTTCAGTGTGGTCATCTCCAATGGATTTTGCAAGGACAATATTGAACTCTCACAAGATGAAGGCTAGTGAAAAACACCGTGAGTGAGTTAATCTTTTGATTATTGCTATACTGTAAGGCTAATGCCATTTTTTGTTCAATACAGAAAATTGAAAGATATTAAGCATAATTTCCCTAGCAAAAAGCGATATCTGAACCTATACATATGTACATTTCCGAAACTAAATTATGAAAGGTACATTGCTATGTTCAGTCGTGAAGGTAGTGGTAGGTATTATCTGAATGCTAGGACTAGTAATTGATATCCAGAACATCAAATCAGACAACTGTGGACTGCAGTGAGCACGTAACGTCAAGTTGCCCTTATTATTGTATGAAATTGAA
Source organism: Parelbella ahira ahira (assembly GCA_018244795.1). NCBI lineage: Eukaryota > Metazoa > Arthropoda > Insecta > Lepidoptera > Hesperiidae > Parelbella > Parelbella ahira. Next base: position 10,989 of record DWME01003459.1, on the reverse strand, counting down.
TAAACATTAAATCTTGATGCAGTAGATAATATGTACAATGAGTCATGTGTATTTGTCGCTTTTGTACCTATTTATTAAACTATTACTAGTATCAGCTCTATCTCTGCTAGAAACACAGGTTTCGGGACAGGATCAGATGTTCAAATCCTAAACAATCTGTAACTATTTAAAATACACACGAATGTCTAAGTTAATTTCGTCTAAGTTCACCCAAGACATTCGTAAACTTCAAATGCTTTTGACAGAATAGTGGAAATGGTTGAAATCGTCAAAGTTGTAGAAGCTATCGAAAATTCCACGCGACCTAACGTTATTATATACATTGATTTACCTACATACTATAAACCCAATACTGATAAAACTGAATATGTAACTGAAAAATCAATTCCAAAAGTGTTACGGAGTGACACAATTTTGAAATATCTGTCAGGACTCGCTCTGATAGAAATGTTGAATAAATTCGGAATAGTCAAAGATGGCAGTATAAGTGTTGCAGGTGGCATAGATACGGAAATAATGAATAACACCGTTAATGCTAATTAAGTTTTTAGCGACAACCCTGAAACGATACTAACGTCGAAGGTCGGGGATGAAGAGATGAAAGAACGAATAGTACGTAGAGGTATCTAAAATATGTTATATAATTATAGCTGAATAAAGAGAAAACAGTATCTATTTAAAATACAATAGCTATTTTCGTAGAATGTATCAGGGGCATGTATACAAAAATAAATTTTAATTATGCATATAAAACAAATTTTAATTAAAGTATATATTTTTTTTTATGTAGTTCACGTATACAACAATTATAATTCTCATTACATTCCAGTTGAAAGCACTACTCCATTAAATTGGAAACGCGATGATTTGGTTGGAAATGGACATTTCATTTACAATCTTAAAAATGATAAACAGGGTGTTCCCGATCAAAAATGTCACAAACTGATTTCAGGTAATTTTTCGGTAAATTAACCGAATAGCGATCTTTGTATAGTATGATAAACAAGATCGTTGGCAACTTGGATCTTCTACTGCTTAATACTTATACATATAAATATATTAATCTAAATGTATACTTTTTAGATATACTACAACAAATGAAAAAGCGTATGAAGAAATTTAGCAAAGGTCCCGCTTCTGAAACAACATTAACAGCGAGTGTTACAGGTTAACCATTTAGATATAAAGTTGATGTTATTATCTAGGAAAGTAGAAATCTCTTCGTCAAGTCAAAATTGTCTCATACACTGTCATGTGATTCTAGGTGGAATAAAGAGTACCACGGGGCTTAGTACATATTCGGAGATAATAGTTGAAAACCAAGATATTTTAAATTCTGTCAAAGATTATAATGATTATCAAGGCAGTGATCTTGAAGAAGTAACAGTATGTAAATTTCTTTAATGATATTAATTCTTAAACTTCGTCAATCATTGTTAATAATCACGAAGACAAAACATCGTTCGTTATAAGTATTTACTCATTGTTAAGGTTTAAATGTTATCCTAATACTGATACTTAATATTGTTCTAAATTATTTATTAATTTTTAATAGCCAAATATTTTATTGTTTTACTGTGGGGCGCGGATTTCTTCTTAGATTTCCATTGTAGACTACAGTCTGCACCGTTAGTAATGTGTTTGTTGGCAGACTTAACGAACCTTTTATGAAGAACTTTTTAATATACATATATTCTACTCGGCAAACAGGCGAATGGACCACCTGATGGTAAGTAGTTACTGTTGCCTGTGATTATATACGAAATCATGAAAATTGCCGATTTGTAACACACAAATAAGTGTGATATTCAATCGTACATGCAAATATGTGCCGCGAAGCATCTGAAACACCACTCTGGATAGGAGAAATCTACAATACTAGACAATAGATATCATTACCATTTAGTGCATTCATAACTGTCAGTACGTAGAACAAAACTTCTATAATATAACTAATGATTCTACAGAGTACAACTGAGATGAAACTGCCAAAGAGTACAATATTATTACTAAGCAAGTATTCACCTACTACAAAAATAAATTCATTGGCAGTTCATACTACAGAAGAATCAATGAAATTATTATCAAACACTCAACAATTTACAAATCAACTTAATAATGAAGAACTTATATCAAGTATGATTCAATCTCGTGAACCAAGAAATAGTTCAGAAGCCATACAGAAATCAAGTATCAGGAATGCCTACTTACCTGTACGCTTCAAAATAATACCGATAAATAATAATGAAGCTGAAAATTTACAGTATGAGGTAAATGTTCAAAACAATGATATTTATGACGATGTGCAAAAAAAAGTGCCAGATGAAGCATACACAAATTATGACGATGTAAGTAAATTTTCCTAATTGTTCTTATGTTACTTTAGTTTCTTTTTATAACATTTTCTTTAATTTTACAGATATATTACGAACCTATGTTACATATTAAAAATAAACACGTTAAGAAAGGAAAGACTGTTTCACATATAGAAGCAATGAAGCATGAAAAACGTGACATACAGACGGAAGCGACTTTTACAGCTAAAGATGTAGCTGCTCTTGAAGTAGTGGTGGATCTGATAAGGAACACGCTAAGCTATGACCATAAAAATGCAGCAGATCTTACCACAGAGACGAATAAGCGTGACAATGTTTATCTACAGTCAATTCCAAGTTTAGAATCCAAATCAAATATAGGAACAAATTCCATACAAGTTCATATTGCAATCCCATACCATATAAACGACAAGAAACGTTCCTTACACCCTGTTAGAATCAGAAGAGTCTTCTCGGCTATTATGTCTACACCAGTCGATATTAAATACCAAATACATACATTCGAAGATAGTACTTCTACACATTCGACAGCCAATAATTTACTGTCGCCGGGTTTATATTTATTAGTTGACAATAAAAATATTAGTATGCCCAAAGGAAACTTTATCTTGAAACCTATTAGGAGTGACTTCATGAGGAACTTAATGATTGAAAACTATACGGAGTTAAATGTTACTCCCAAATATGTTACCACGGAAAACGAAAATACTACGATAAGTATGAGAACTGTTGGAATTGATAAAGATGTTTTAGCAAATCTAATGCAAATGTACAATAATTTTACTAAGAGCAAAGAAAATAAAAGCAAACGTGACCTTACAAGTCATACTACAAACAAAAAAGTAAGATCATATGGCATGGACCAAGTACTTAATAATTTTCATAAAAAATTTGTTAGGTTGAGACATATTAATTGGGAGGCAGTAAAAAAATATTTTGGACATGATAGAGTGTGCAACTGTCGTTGTAAAGTTAATAAGACTATGTGCAGAGCATGTGCTGCGAGTGATGTGGTCATGTCTGAACTTATATTTGAATTTGATAACCTCGCCAAATACATGAACGATCACTGTACCGAAATACAAACATTTTTCTGGATGAATCCGACCGGTGGTAGAAAATTAAGAGACGTTGTACGTAAAATAGAAAAGACTTTAAATGACTATTATAAAAGAGTAAGGGGTAAATGCAAAGGTCGAACTTGCGAGGCACTTTCTTATATAGATAAACGTGAAAACGAAGTTGTTTCGTACAATATAAACGATTCATTAATTAATCATTTAGACCGTCTCGCCATGGATTTGGAAAAGGCTTCAATGCGTGATAGTTGCAACGAAAACATATTTAATAAGGGTGGAGAATTTTTAGATATCATGAATAGGTGTACACAGATAAAGTTAATTACCAAGAGATCGCAGATAGATGATGAAAGAAAAAGGAAAAACGTTAAACAAGTATATTCGCTTGACAATATAAATGTGAACATTATATGTAATACTGAGTCCGGTAACGCACAAAAAGTTACAACTAAAGAGTCCCCAACAGACATGCTGCAAAATATAGATACAATGGAATTTTATTACAATTCTGATAATATAAAAAAGAATGTAAACAAACGAAAAAAAATTAAACGACTTTTCGGAAAAAAAATTAAAAAAAAGAGAAAAGGATATAAACTCAACAATTTAGAAGTTGAACCACCCATAGTCAAGAAATCTCTTAAAAAAAGACAAATAATTGAAAGCAATCAGATTGAGTCACCATTGATAACAGACAGCGGTGGATCATTTTGGTATAATTATATAAAAAGTAATACCAAAGAAAGTTCTCGAAAAACAAACAAACCTAATATTAAAGGCAATGAAAACAGTAAAGACGAAGCAAGGAAAGTAAATGTATATGATTCAAAATTTAAAACAAGCACAACGAAGAAAAATTTTTCTAAAACCATGAATACAAAAGAAAAAACGAATTTAAGTAAAGCAAAACTTGATAACGAAAAATTAGTTACTGATTCTTTGAGTCAGGACATAGACGAACTATCTAAAATACTCAGTTTTAGTAGTATTGATAGTACAAATACCACTTACTCTACATGGCTTACCAAAACATTTTTGAAGATGAGCACAACCGCATCTGCTGCTACTGGAGATGCTTTGAAATCCAAAATGTCTAAGAAACAGAATAATTTGTCAACTACGAAAAATAGTCCTAAAGCCAGTAATCAAGCTGAAACGATATTTATACCAAATAAAAGTAACAAAGAAATGAAATCAAATACACCAGCAATGAACACAACCTCAGAAACTAACAGAAAAACGACACCAATACTAGGTAAAACTACAAAGTCAACGGCAAACCACACGAACAAATCGAATTTAAAAATAGCAGATGGTACATCTAAACCCAAAACTACAGAAGAAACTAAATTAAAGGCTATTTTAACAACAAAATTACCCAAAACTAATAATTCGAAGACTTCTCAGATATCTAAAACAAGCAATAAATTACCAAAATTCACTGTGGCAACTACACTTACAACAACAAGTACAGAAAAAACTAAATGTACTACACTAAGCAAAAACCTTTTCAATCGTCTTAAGTCAGTCAGTTCCAAATTTATGCACAAGAAACAGAAGCATTTTTCAACGGACAAGATATCAACGAATGAACAGATCGTAAATTCTGATAATCGATGCGTAAGACGTTTATCCTCTGAACAATATGAAGAAATAAATATTCCCTTACAAGATCAGTCATTCATGACAAATGAATATTTAATCAGTAATAACGAAGAAGTTCTAGAAATATCTCAAATGAATAACAACCAAGCACCAAAAAAGTATCAAACTATAGTAATAATTGATGATACGATGGATTCAGATGATAAAACCACTGAATCAAATATAAAAATTGATTCCATTAATGTTTTTGATTCAAAAAAAAATGAGAGAAAAAAGATGTCAAGAGATATTTTGTTTTCGATTTTAAATTTTGAATCAGATCATCTAAATGAAGAATGGGAAAAATATGTGAAGAAAAAAAGCGTAGAGGAAGATAATTTTAACGGAAACTACGATAACAATTATTCATCAACAAGTAGCTGCAAAGTAGAACAACAAAATACTTTACCTGATCTAACAATAATAGACTCTATGACACCTAAAAAATTATTTAACAAACTTATGATAAAGTTATCGTTGAAAAAATCTACAACAGCGAAGGTATTATTCTTAATATATTAATAAGACTAAATGGTAAATAAATATTTTTTTTGTATACTTCAAAAATTCATTATATAATATACCAAATTCACTTAAGATATCGTAAATATTTAGAGTTTTACACTTTGAAGCAAAAACATTTCTTCGACAAAAATGATAAATGAAAATTTTTCTTCATAGTAATATTTTTACAGCAACTCATGAATATGTATTTTTCATTGCGTGAAAATTGGCCCCTTATATTTATTTCTTACCCACATTAACCGTTACATCTATGATAAATATAAGTTTAAGAAATTAAAAAGGTTGTGTAGATATCTAAGATTTAATTCTGTTTTTATAATAATATATGTTATAAATGTTATTTACTTACAAAAATCTCGTTGGCTAATTCAAATTTTTTAAGGTAGTAAAGAAAAAGAATTTGAAAATAGAAAAAAGCTCGGAATCAAAAAATTATGAAGAAGTAGTGTTCAAGAATAATTTGCATAAAGGTAAGTTTTTAACTACATATTTACCGATTGATGTGTTTTACTTTTCCAATCTAACAGTTTTCCTTTTTTCAAGAGGCCACGGTTCCATTTGCGACCTCCCAGCGACATTTAATCACATTTTAAATATGCAACAGAAACTATCCAAAAACGATTTTGGGACCTTTGTAAAACATTTAAAATGTTTTAAATACAAAGCGATCACAGATACTTTACGAGTAGACTTGGATTTTTCGAAAAGTGTATATTATGATAGCACAAAAAATATTCGCGATAATACATTTCGCAATGACATTAAACCGCCAGTTAGGTGGAACTGGGTGCGGGATAAAAGATGGACTGCATTAAAAACCACTATGGGAACTAATAATTATTATAATATTTGCGCTTTGGACAGTAATTTAAATGAAAAACCTAAAGACAATGAACAAGAAAATTTCGTACCGAGAGGTACTTTATTTCCTACCTATGACAATGAGAAAGGCTATGAAACGTTCTGTAAAGATGTCGATGGTATTTATAGAGAATGTAAAGAAAGAAGAAAGAGATGCACTAACATTTCAGAACTTATTCACGGATTGAGCAATCTACCGCCCTTGCGACCTCAAATGGTAAGTTTAAGTAATTTGGTAGATATTAATTATATCAAACAAATTCTTAAAATATATTTTTGTAATTAGCTGCCTCGTTGGTCGAGTGGTTGCATGTGCGACTGCCAATCGGGCAGGCTCACCATAGGCTCACCACTTATTCCATGGGTCGTACACGTACACAAGTGGTGAAATGTGGTAGTATACTCGTACTACTACACTCGTCAGCCTACCCCTTCAGGGGTTACAGGCGTTGTTATGTGTGACACGTTTATTTTTGTAATTTATTTTCTCGTAACGTAAATATGCTTATTTAGGTACCTACCTAAACTTTACTGTTCCAGTAGTACTAGTCCTTTAATTCTATTATTGTAAATAAATGCTAAATTTATTACATAGGACGAAATATACGTAATGATTGGAGACACGTTGTCTTTCGGCTGTCATCCTGCTGGTTTAGTTTCGTCGGACTATCCGGGCGATAATTACATATGGAAAACAGATAGGATGGTTATGCTTAACTACGATAATATTGCAGTCGATAATGCAATGATTACCATAAAAGAAGTTCAAGCGAGAAACTGTGGAAACTACGTCTGTAGCAAGGTTCGTAAATTACTTGGTAAAATATGATATAACACTTTTTCTTATTTAATATGTACCGACTAAATTCACGTACATTTTTCGGGAAAGCGCGACTAGCTTATCGCAAATATCTGCTCAGGAAGAACAGGAGTTTTTGAAAAGGACTTTGTATTGATTTAAAACTAGTCGAACTATCCCGAAAGAACATCACGAAACGGTTAATAGCTGAGACTGTTCTCTTGTTTCAAAATCACAGCATATGCAGGGTGACATTTTGAACAATGTGTTACCTATTTTCTATGTCTTTAGGAATTTGGCAATAGATAATAACAAATTAAATTGGTGCGGGTGTCTTAAAACGGCTTAACAGGTGTGTACATGTTGTGAGGAAAAATTGGTTTCTTAAGTTGCTTGCAGTCCCTCATAATTGACGATGGATGATGTCATCTTGGAAAACATTCGAAGCATGGGGGCTCCGTACATATCTTAACAAATAAATAGGGTGGTATAGAAGAGGAGAAAAAAATTGAATGCCACACATTCTCTGAGCCTAAGAAAATTACGACAAATTCCCACAACATGGTATTAATAGAAAGTATTAAAAAGAAGTTACAAAAAAACTTGATTTTACCAAAATCTATTATTATATGTTATTATTCAGGCTGACGCAGTGCTCAGAAATGTAAGAATTACTATAATTACTTTGCCTACTTTCGACGTGGTGTCTCCGTCCACCTATTTGTGTGAAAATTGTTCCTATCACGTAAGAAATTATTACGTACTATATTGATAAAGATTATTTACCTGTGATTACACCTAGAAAGTATTTAATGTCACGTGGCCCCCCTCTCACACAGTCCCTGTAAGCCTATTAACAGTAAGATATGTAACTAATGTGTAATATCGGCTTTCGATGTTAGAAGCCTTCATACCTGGTTTTATTTTTCAGGATCTTACATCTGTCAATAGATTAGACCCAATATTGACAAGGTTGTTCTGTGGACGTCACTGTTTATCGAAGATCAGGGAGCCTGTATGCTTAAAGGATGAGGTATACCTATCTATAAAAGTGACAAATGAAACAAATTTGCGCGTGAAATAGGGAAAAAATATTTGCCGATTTCACGCGCCAGTCAAATGTGAAAAGATAATGGTCATCATCAGTTTGTCTAATTCCCTTGCTGGACATAGGTACCCCTGAGGGGTTTTTGGTCATAATCCCGGGGTGATGATCGCAGAACACGGCTTCTGGAACAGCATAAGCTCTTGCCCGTAAGCGACCAGAGCATTTACTCTTTCCTATGTAGGCTGCTCCACACCGTGCCCGTAAGCGACCAGAGCATTTACTCTTTCCCATGTAGGCTGCTCCATACCGCGACCCGTCAACGAATAATGGAAAATTGAATAACGCAAATTTTTTTTAATCAATTAGTAAAATCCGCTGTTGCGTCGATCACAAATGCTGTCGTCTCAATCGTTCATTGGTTTACATAATTTATCGTTTATTCAGAAATGAACCATTACTTCGAGCAGGAAGCTCTGGCTTCCGGGTGATCTTATATAGAGTTTATTTTCCCGGGAAATTAAAAGATACAATTAATTATTTAATTTCAGAGTGACCGTAGTCTTATGCGGTCTATGGTATCCATGACAATGGGAACGTCACCAGAAATAGATTGCAGTGCTGAATGCAAACGAGACTTGTTGTGTTCTTTTGTTTTACTCATTGTGACCATGATACCTCCAATACAATCTCTGGAAGGTAAGCCGGGAATATTTAATCGTTAATGTAGGTGCCTATATTATTATTAGAAATAAATAAATAAATACTATTTTGAAAAGTCAAAGCAGAAGAAAAATATATAGTGAAATTTAATCTTTAGCTGTGATCCTATTAGCAATTTCTTGTTTTGCTTGGCACCTTTCAGTAGTACTATGTTACAACGGGTACAACAAAACATTGGTGCCCATAGACGTCACAACAGGGAAAACAATCGTTACCCACACGCTTCGAAGAGGTACGTATTATTTTTCGAATGTACGATTCTGTATATACCAGTAATAACACGATATTTACTTTCCTCGATTTAATTCATTTTCATAAACAAAAAAATTCAACAAACTGAAAAAACTTAATGATACCTATTATATTATATAAGTGTGTATTTTGAATATACAACGAATAGAACTCTATTAGAAGCTAGAAATAAAATAACCTACACATAGTTATATGAAATTTGTAGCTACCCCCGACGACTACAAGTATCATCAGTTAGCTGCAAAGACGAAAGCAAAGGACATAGACGTGGTGGTATCATGTCCAGCTGGATATTTCCTTCTAGCAGAGCAGAAAATATGTGGTAAAAATTTCTGTATTATTCAACATTAACGTTCATAATTTATACGATAATTACACATACATATGTATGGTAATAATAAACGTAGCAATGAAGGTAACATTAAAATGCAAGAAAACCTTGGTTAGATCGAATCTAGAATTAGACTGAAAACAGTTACAAATGCCTTTATTCATTATAATACAAGCAAAATTATCTATTTTTAATTGTCTCGTCCGATTTATAACCTAGTCGAGCATTTCTATTTCATGGCCGAATTACCTTCTGCTGAGCTTCAACAATCAAATCTCGAATATTATTAATTAGTTTTCTCGTGGAAATAGGCATTCTATCGCCTAAAAAAATATCGTAGAAACGTTATAGTTTAAGTTCTGTACCATATGCTTATACAGGCGTACCTAATGATTATCAATATTATCAAAAAATGTTACCTTGCTTAGGTAACATTAAAATAAATTCCAACATAAATAAAATTTACAAAAGTTCGTAATTCTAAATATGAAAAAATCTTTTTATTACTGCTTCAGCGATCTGCTCGGCAAACACCTGGTCTAGTAACAACGACAACACCTGCTTCCCTTGTCCTCAAGACGCCGAGTCGGAACCCGGCGCGAGCGAATGTTTGCCGAGAAAACGTCCAACACGTAGTTGCCGAGTTAGTGTCAAATATAATTTACTTTCAATTGTATCCCGTTATAGAAATTCATAGAACTCGGTGTAAAGTGGTAATTGCGGACAATGGATACGCTACAGATTGGAAAGATAATAAATACGCAATTTCTTACCACTTTATGGATAAATAATAATAGTATCTATTACATGTTATTAGACTTCGTGTGCTATTAATTAATTGCTTAATTGCTATTGTGCTAATAAATTAGGTCACTACCTAATTACGTCAACGTGGTCGTAGATACCTAAATTCCGAGTTATATGGTGTTTACTGTACAAATATGAATGATTTATGACAAAACTAGGTACCTACATTATATTAAGTTTACAGAGATTCAACAATATGTTTCAGTGGCACTGGCTTCTATATTTCTACGCTGTGTTAGCAAGCTGCGCTGTGTGTTTAGCTTCCGCGTTTGCCATCATGCTGAGAAGGCACTTCCGGCAACCCTCCAACGTTAGGTTCGCGGGAAATTTCGGAAGCACTGGTTACGGGAATAGGTGTGAGTATGTACCTATTAGTTGCAGTAGGAATACCTACAGAAAATGTCATCCATGAGTATGGCATAAGTAGAAGCTTTGTAGATCTTAGTGATGTTATAATAAGAACTAGTGACCCAGTAGCGATCGAAATTCGATCGTAAATCATAAAAAAAACAATTTGAGTTGACACATAGATAAATATTTCCTCTGCGCTACTTATTGACAACAATTATTATTGACGTCTTGACGTC